>VDFB02004139.1:123836-157259 GCA_007258455.2 Sequoia sempervirens | reverse complement strand
TATCTGTGGAAACTTGTTGATTGGGTGTCTTGGGTGCTGCGGGGTCTGAACTGGTGGAGCTAGTGTGATCTTAGTTTCTAAGTGCTTTTGGAGGTGCCTGTGTGATCTTCATCAAGTGGGAGATTTTTGGTATTGTGTGCCTCAATCCCACAGGTTGAAACCTTTGAGTGAGCTATTTCACTAAGACTACTGAGATGTCTGGCTGATCTGCTAGTTGATCCTAAACTATCGCTATGACCCCTGGAATGTCTTGGCGATTGGTGTAACCTGAACCTTCGGCGTAACTTGGACAGTCAGAATGAAGTTTCGGTGACAATAGAAAGTTTGGCCGATATCGGCATGACCTTTGGTCTGTCTGGTCGATGTAGTAATTAGTGTGACTTGCTTCTGTCGGAATGAGTCTTAGCACCGATAGAAGTCTTGCTGATGGAACTGTCTCGTTGATAGTCGTTGTGACTCTGAACGATAGTACTTGGTCGAGGAGACTCTTGGCAAGGGATGTTATCAGTGAGACATGTGAGTTCGTTATGACCCTCTACCAAGAGTGTTGGTCTAGCCGATGGGTGTGCTTTCGGCGTGACTCTCACCGATGAAGTGTTCCAAACTGCTGCTGGGTGTGAGTTTGTCGGTGTGAGTTGGGACTTCGGTAAAACCTTCTCTGATGCATGTTGTCTTTCTGATAAGGCTAATCCAATGAAATTTGATGCTCCCGTTGGTTGTTGGTATGACTCTGGTCGATGGCTTGTATCGGGGTGACTCTTGGCTACAGAAAGACAAATCGGAGTAACATGAAGGCTCGTTGGAACTCTTAGCGACTAGCGAAGGTCTTGCCGATGGTTCTGCAATGGACTTCGGTGGGATGTGCTACAAATAGACTCAGTCTAGGCGATGGTTTTGAAGTCGATATGACATATTTTTGATAGTAGGAACTTATGTCGATAGCGTCAATAGATCATTGTAGCATCGGGGAGACACGACCGAGTGTCTCACCGACATGCAAATACTGTTTGAACATCTCTGACCGAATGAAATACTATCCTACGTGGTGTGTCTTGGACAAATCAGAGAAGGAAGAATGCAAACCATTTTGTAGTTGGACTGTTGTGATCGTTCCTGTGGAAACTTCTATGTTGGAAATAGAAACATCTAAGTTGGGAACGGTTGAGATTGATATATGTTCGGGTGAGTAACCGTATTGTCTGTGAGACAGAGGGGGTCGAGAGGCTGGATGAAAAGGCCGAGGCCATGAGGCCAAAGAAAATAGAGAAAGAGAAGTGAGAGGCAGAGCTATGCTGCTGAAATCTCTTTGGATCAAATGTCATGGTTGATCTCTCATGTTGATCTGCACTGTATACTGTGTGAGAGTATTGAAATAGTGTGAAGGTTGTATGGTTTGTGAGAAGTTGATCAGGGAAATCTAAAGGGGATAGATTGCTACCAAGTTGACTCTAGAATGAACAAGATGTAATCTCTGAAAAGGCTATGAGCCTGAAATTGTATTGTAACCTTTTGTTGCTGAATAATACAATGGCTCGATCTTTGGAGGGTGGGGTTTTTTACCTGAAAGGGTTTTCCCCACGTAAATCTGTTTGTTCTATTTTCCATCTCATCTTTCATGTTTGTTGATTCTGTTTGTAGAATCTGTTAGTGCTTGCTGTTGAATTTACATGTGCTTCTCTCAGAAGGATTAATGTGGGAAATAAACTATGTTTGTTTCCGCCTTGTGACATAGTTGTACGTGCTTTTGAGGTAATCTAATCGGAATTAAAGTTACCAAAGGCACTACAAATCTTGGATGTTTCTCCGAGATGATCAATTTTTCCCTTACAATTTCCTATTATTTGGAAAACCCTAGTTTTATTGTAGAGTAACAATGAGTGAAATTAGTGGGTCTAGAGCTAGAACTAAAAGAAAACCTACTTAGAAACAGGTTAAAAGACCCAAACCCTAGGTTGACCAGCCAAGCCTGAAGTAGTAAGAACGCCTAAAAAGGAAAGAAATGTAAAGGATCATCTTAGGTGTATGGGGGAACCCCCTAAGGACTCAGCTCAGGAGGTAAAGAAGAAGGTGGGAAAGAGAAAAACTAGTGAGGGTGTCCTGACTACCCATTTTGAGGATGCCGCTTTCAAGATTTGTGATATTGTAGTGCCACAGAGTGGTTGGTATTTGTTTTACTATGCTTTCAAAAGAAGAAATACTGATTGCCCTGCCTACAACATATGGGCTTGTGACATAAGCAAGTTGGTATGCCCAAATGTGTTTTTGGAGGTAAACTTGATGTTGGAATTGGCTAGGTGCTATGATCAACTGGATAGAACAATCAAGAGATTTCCTAACTTTTTTCCCATGCTAGAAATCTCAACAAGCCAGATAATGGAAGCGTTTCAATTGAATCCATCTGCCTATGAGTCCATTAATTTTTGCAAGTTGTACAATAAGTATGAGCATAATAAATTCAAGTATAGGAAGGGTGTTTTTCCTATACATAGGAGGCATGAGTTGAAGAAAAATGGTGTGCCTTTTAGCCCCCTTGAGATGGAACCATTTGGTTGTACTGACTTTGAAGATTATTTCAAGCATACCTATTATGCAATATGTCAAGTCTTGCATAAGGATTATAACATTAAGATGGATATTGCCTTGATGACCTTAGTGATTGATATTCAACAAAAGTATTAGAACAGGGTTTGGAATTATGCTTCCTATATTGCTGAGCATTTGCATGAGGACCTGGTGAAATTGAAAGATGCCACTCATCCATTGTCTTGCAGACACTATTATCTGTTGATGCACTTGTTGCTATGGAAGCGCAAAAAGGTGATGAGGAATTATATAAGGTTAAGAGAAAGAGATGACATGGACAATGAATTTTTGGTGCAGATGTGGACACATATTTGGGATGTGCATTTTCCACATTTTGATTACAATATGGGTGAGTGCAAAAAGAAGGGGGGCCAATTTGTGGCCAAATTTTAAAAAAAGTTTTGAAAGCTCATAACGCGAGTGCATTATAACGCGCTCACGTTATGGCTTGGTGTGTTAAGCCTAAGGCTCGGCCACAATGAGCCCATAATGCGAGCACGTTATAACACGCTTGTGTTATGAGGTATTAAAATAAATTAAAAAAAATCAAAATCATTTTCATTGTGACTTTGTTTTTTTTCTGCCCAGGGCCAAAATTCTTTATTTACATGCTCGCGTTCTAGGAGGAGCCATCTTGCAAGTTTTTTCATCAGATTGTTGTTGTTGTTTCATCACCAGGATGTCACCATGTCGATGAGGAGGTCTGAGAGGTAAAGATTGTTTGTTTTTTGTTAGTTTTTGGTTCTTTTTTATATTTATTTTTTGAATTTGTAGATGTTAATGAACCTGCAAACCCTCCTCAAAATCCTCAAAAAGCATAGCAACAAAAAGAGGAACAAAATCCTCAACAAGCACAACAAAAACAAGAGGAACAAAATCCTCAACAAGCACAACATCAACAACAACAACAAAACCCTCAAGTTGAACAACCACAACAACAATCTCCTCCACCAATCCCTCAACATCCTCCTTGCACTCAACAAAACTTAATGAGTGAAACTGAAAACAATAAAAGCTAAATTGAGGAGTTAATCAGGAGGTTGAATGATCCAAATGGTTCAACCATGGAAACTTCACTCAAAGAAATGTTAAAACATGTAGATTCAATCAACAAACAATTAACTAGTTGGCAAGATAGGAGGCAGGTGGCTAGGGATTATTACTGGGATAAATTATCATATAAATATTGAAAAGATCTAAAAAATAAAAAATTAGATTTGTGCTCATTATTCACTGACCCATTCACAAATGAAAATCTTACCCTCGATGAGAAGAGGTTTCCTATCCATTGGTGCCACCACCAACATATTAGGACCTTTTTTTGGGATAGGTGGTACATGGTTTTTGATTACCCACCATGCAACAATTGTGAAGTCCCACAATATTTCTTGAGGAAACTATACTGTGAGTTCATCTTGAACAAAATACTGAATTATTTTGATGAGGGACTTCCAGGGGAGAGGTGGGGGGTCGGCTCAAGATAGAACCAGTGCACATCAGGATCCTAGGTGGCAAGCGAGATGACCTCTCGCTAGGCCGCCTCATCATGAGCACATCATTATCCCTTCCATCGCGAAGGAGAGTGACGAGGTAGAGACTTTGTAGGCCATCAACTCTTTGACCTACAGTGTCATCTAGCATGCCAACCCTATACTACAACGCCATCCAGGGGAGTCTTTGAGTTGTGGGATTTGATCCCATTTGTGTCAGGGTTGTGGGGTGACTTGTTCATATGACCCCACCGACACTCAAGAGGCTGCTACGTAGGATACGTCTACAACTATGGAGATGGCGAGGGAAACTGACATTTTGAATGAGGCCTATGGCATCGATTTTGAGGTAAATGTTAACATGTTCATTAAATTTAATTTATTAAATTTCAATTTTGAAATGCAAGATTAACTAATTTAGTTTTATAATTTTAACAAAATTTTAGGGTCACAGTGTTGATACTGGATACACCGGCCCTACACTTGCTTATTTCTCCACAACATCTACCGTTGAGGTATGTAACTAGTAAAAAATTATAAATTTATTACATGTTAATAGAGTTGTTTTATGAATGGTATTCTAATATGTGATTTTGGATGTTGAATAGGCTAATATTGGAGCTTTCGAGGGAACACCTCCTAGTGCCAGTGAATTTAGACAAACCTACATGCAGGTAATAGAATAAATAGTTTAACTAATGAATTTTACTTAATAGACTTGTGTAGCTAATATTCATATCATTGATTACGTTACATTGCACATCTTTCAAACTCAAAGAATTACTTCACATTCCATAACTAATAACTAGATGTTGATATATGACAAAATTTCAACTACAATATAGGTTTTTAGAAAGTCAACATAAGTAGTTAGTTCACATAGCATAAGTAATAAGTAGGAACAACTTCCAATTGCATTTGCTTGTCATGGCATTCCATGAGACCACTTTTTACTGAGGCATCTTTTCAAACAGTTCACTGCCTTGTCTATGTTATGGATGCTTGGAAGAAATATATGAAAGAATAATAGTAAGCAATATAATAGACAAGGAAATGAATTGTTTGAAAAAATTCCTCAAAGAAATTCGGTCTCATGGTGATGTCCATCACCATGAGACCCAATTTCTTTGAGGCACTTTTTCAAACAGCTCACCACCTTTTCTATGCTATCACATTTTCCATACATGTCCTGCAAAGCATTCTATCAAGCCCAGGTTCATTTTTCACCATTGCTATGGCTAAAAGCTTAAAAGGTGCTTTCCAACAAACTATGGATGCTTGGAAAAAATATATCAAAAGCATAATAGTAATAAATAAGAAAGGCGGAATTGGTAGTGGTTGAAAAAATGCCTTGAAGAAATGTGGTCTCATGGTGATGGAATGCCATTCCATCACCATGGTTCCCATTCGAACATTCTTTAAAAACTCACCACCTTTCTATACTACCATTTTCCATGTACATGTAGCAAATCATTTTATCAAACTACTCACTTCCTTGCTGCTGTGGCTAAAGAGAAGCCTAAAATAGGTGCTTTCAACAAACTATGGATGCTTGGAAAAAATCTATCAAAGAATAATAGTAAAGCGATATCATAGTCAAGGCAGTGAGTAGTATGAAAAAATGCCTTGAAGAAATGTGGTCTCATGGTGATGGAATGCCATTCCATCGCCATGAGACCACATTTCTTTGAGGCATTTTTTCAAACAATTCACTGCTTGAAGAATATAAACCAACCCATTAGCCAAAATTCCTCTCCAAATTCTTTTCAAGGTCCTCATCCTCAATTTACCAATCCTTGGAACCTTCCACCTTTTATTCCACTTGTTCATGTCCCCACCCCTCCCTCTTCATGTCATGATCATCCTCCATCTCATAACCAATACCACACTATACCATCCACGCCATCCCAACATAATACCATAGAGAAGGCAATGAAATGTTTGAAAAAAATGCCTCAAAGAAATGCACTTATGTTGATGGAATGCCATGACACCTTTGTTTGTAATGGAATTCCATCACCATGAGACCCCATTTCTTTAAGGAATTTTTAAAAATAGTTCACTACCTTCTCTATGCCACCACAATTATTGTACATTTCTACGGAAGCATTTTATCAAATGGTTCACCGCCTTGCTGCTATGGGTAAAAGCCTAAAAACATGTGCTTTCGAACAAGATATGGATAGGGAAAATAGTAAACATGATAGTTAGAAATATATAGTTTAATAAGTATTTAAAATTTTGTTCATTATCTCATACATTAAAGCCATGACGTGGATCACTATTGTAGTTTTTTGTGATTGAATAATTTGTTGTTTTATTTTCAGATGTTGCAAGTGGAAACACCTCCGAATGTTCATAGGGCAATGGAGATTAGTTTTTCATCTGCTATAGACTCATCGATGGCTCTTATAGGGGGGTATGAGGAAAATTACTAAATTTCAATTTACATTCGTTGTTATAAATGTTAGTGAAAAATAAAACCATTATTGATTCATAGTTTAATTTCTATTTGGATGGTTTATACAGGGCTTCAGCATGCCTCAGCATGGGAATTTGAATATTTCCCTTGTGGAGAGTGACCATCGGATGGCGGTAAGTGATTATTTTGTTAAATATGTCATTTTTTATAATTTAATTTCTATATATTAATGTCTTTACTTCTTATTTTAGCAAATAAGACTTTACCAAGAACTAAACCCTAGGAGGAGCACCAGGATCACTCCTCGACCACAACATAAATGAGTGACAGATGTATCGCCATTCGATCGACAAGAAAAGGCAAGAGTTTATTTCAAGAGAATGGAGAGAAATGACTTTTGATTCCAGGGCCCTTTGTTGTATGCCTATATGGCATTTTTGTACATATTTTGTATTGGATATATTTGAAATTCTTTCCTATATGGCATTCTTGTAAGCCTATATGGCTATTTTGTACCTATATTTTATACTTATATCAACATATATTGATGTATGCCTACATGGCTATTTGGTTTATACAAATATTTTTTATCGATGGTGTCCATATTTGCTTTATAAATCCATGGTTCAATAGATATGAGTTACGTGTATTCAAGTGTATACTTTACAACTTATGTGTATACTTTGTGACTTACGTGTATTCCAATGTATACTTTGTGAATTACATGTTTTCATGAGTATACCTTGTATTCATGCATATAATTTGTATTAATTTGCGTATACTATGTATTCGTGTGTATAATTGAAGGCTTACATGTTTTTGAGTACTTGTGATTCCCTTATTCACATGTACATGCTTGACTTATTCACATGTATACTTATTAATTGGTTAGCCCTAGCATTGATCATTGCTGTCCTTCATGCTTTGTCTTGAATATTAATTGATTGATGCTAAACAACTTTATTAGTTGATGCTAATAAACTTCAATATTTCTAAGAATGGTAGTAGAGTTACAAATTCCAAAATTGCACAAATTGAGAAAAAAAGATTAACTGTAATTAAATGCATTGATTATTAACTTGATAATTGATTAAGAATGAGTAGAAAATATATCAAGAGATGAGCCTTCTAGAATGGCAATTGCTAACTAGAAAATAGGCAAAACATTCCCAATACTTTGAAAGTAATAATCCACCCAAAATTGCAACGGGAGAGAAGACTTATTTAAGATCCTTGAGCAATGTATTTCCTAATGCTCCCTTGTTCTTACATATCTCAATTCAGTTTAATCCAAAGAGTTCCATAAAATACTTTATCTAAAAGAAAAAAACCACGTTTTCAATTGGTATTCCATGAAATGTTTCATAAAAAGATTCCAATATATTTAATATTTTGATTGAAACAACTCAATTAAGCAAAGGATACATAATCTTCATAACACTTGCAAAACATAATATTCATAGTAGATGATAAGTAGTTAACTTCTTGACACATTATGATAAATTTTTTTATCTTGAATAGTCTTTAAACATTTTCACAACATAATCCTCATAGTGTAGAATGAATTGTTATGTTCTTGATCCATCACCATATAAACACGTTGAAAGATGTATATGTCAACTTTTTGCAATATTATTTCTTGTATAGGAAATGGACTTGGGAGAAAGAAAATTATAATTCACAATACAAATAAGAAATGGACTCAACGGTGGAAACTTCATTTATCACACCAAATAATAAATGTACGTGAGAGCGTCACTTGTTTATCTTAGACTCCAATTTTCAAGCATAGCAAATCATTTGAAATGAAAATGACAAAATTCTTCACAACCAAAGTTGTTAATTGAGGAAAAATAAAAAATTTCCAAGTTCCACCAATGTACACATTTACAATTGGTTGTACATTGTTGTAAGGGAAAAGAGGATAATTAAAAATGTCTTGTGCTTGCTAGACTTGAGGATGATCATATGCTATTTGTGTGAAAAACTCGAACTTCTCAACCATCATGTGTATGTTTCTCTTTTCGATTGTTTTGCATGCCATCATAAGGGATCAAACTGGTTGAATGTAGCTCAAAGTGATTTTATGTGTTTGGGGTGTGAAAGAGGACCATGCCTAGTGTAAACATACCTATTTGAGACATGTTGGAGCAGTTTGTTTGGTCACACTAGTTGCAAAATGAAAGTTGCACCACTTTGCAGCTTTACACTACTTGCATTTGACACTTTTTCCATCAAGTGAAACCTCGACACCACAAGAAAAAAACTTTGAGATAACAAAAATCAAGAGAGGTTATTGTAGAGGGGCTCGGCACAATCCTATAGGCTTAGACAAAGAGTTCGTAAGTGTCACGATTTCCGAGTAATAGCCCTTCAAAGATTGTTGCCCTTTTGCACTTTGGACCCTTAAGGGATTGAGTCGGTTGAACGTAGCTCATAGTGATTCCACATGTTTAGGTGTGAAAGAGGACCATACCTAGCATAAATGTGCCCATTCAAATGTGTTGGAACAGTTTATTTGGTCACATGAGTTGCAGAATGAAAGTTGCACCACTTTGCAACTTTCAACTACTTGCATTTGATAACTTTTTCCCCAAGTGAAAATTCGCCACCACGGGACAACACCTCCGAGATACTAAAAATTGAGAGAGGTTATTGTAGAGGGGACCAACATGATCCCATTGGATTAGATGAGAAGTTTTTAAACATCATGGTGTCTGAGTAACATCCTATCGAAGATTGCAACCATTTTGTACTTTGGACTCTTAAGGGATTTCGCCGGTTGAATGTAGCTTGGAGCGATTCAGCGTGTTTGGGTGAAAAAGAGGACCATGCCTAGTGTAAACCTACCCACCCAAACATGTTGGAACAGTTCGTTTGGTCACACGAGTTGTAGAACAAAAGTTTCACCACTTTGCAATTTTCAACTACTTGCATTTGACAACTTTTTCCCCAAATAAAAATTTTCCACCACAGGAAAATGCCTCTGAGATAGCGAAAACCAAGAGAGGTAATTGTAGAGGGGCCAATGCAATCCCATAGAATCAGATGAAGATTTTTTAAGCATCACATTATTCGAGTAACAACATGCTAAAGTTTGCAACCATTTTGCACTTTGGACTCTTAAGGGATTCTATCGATTGAATGTAGCTCGGAGTGATTTAGCATGTTTGGGTGAAAAAGAGGACCATGGCTAGCATAAAAATACCCACCCAGATGCATTGGAATAGTTCATTTGGTCACATGAGTTGCATAACGAAAGTTACACCACTTTGCAACTTTCAACTAGTTACATTTGACAACTTTTTTCTCAAGCAAAAATTCACCACCGCGGGAAATCGCCTCTAAGATAGTGAAAATTGAGGGAGGTTATTATAGAGTGGCCCAAGATAATCCCATAGGATTAGATGAAAAGTTTATAAGAATCACAGTATTTGAGTAACAACATGTTGAAGTTTGCAGCCATTTTGCACTTTGGACTTTTAAGGGATTCTACCGATTGAATGTAGCTCAGAGTGATTTAGCGTGTTTGGGTATGAAAGAGGACTATTCCTAGCATAAAATTACCCACTTAGACATGTTGGAACAATTCATTTGGTCACATGAGTTTTAGAATAAAATTTGCACCACTTTGCAACTTTCAACTACTTTCATTTGACAACTTTTTCCCAAAGTGAAAATTTTCCACCACGGGAAAATGCCTCCGAGATAGAAAAAACTGAGAGAAATTATTGTAGAGGGGTCCAACACGATCCCATAGGATCAAACGAGAAGTTTCTAAGTGTCATGGTGTCTGAGTAACAGTCTGTCGAAGATTGCAAGCAATTTACACTTTGGACTTTTAAGGGATTCTATTGGTTGAATGTAGCTCAAAGTGATTCTGCATGTTTGGGTACAAAAGAGGACCATGGTTAGCGTAAACCCACCGATCTAGATGCATTGGAACAGTCTGTTTGGTCACATGAGTTGCAGAAAAAAAGTTGCACCACTTTGCAACTTTGCACTATTTGTATCTGACACTTTTTCCATCAAGTGAAAACTAGACACCACGGGAAAACCTCTTCGGGATAACAAAAACTGAGAGAGGTTAATGTAGAGGGGCCCAACATGATCCCATAGGTTTAGATAGAGAGTTTGTAAGTGCCAAAATTTATGAGTAATAGCCCGTCAAATATTTCTGCCCTTTTTCACTTTGGACCCTTGAGGGATTGAGCCAGCTGAACGTAGCTCAAAGAAATTTCGTGTGTTTGGGTGCAAAAGAGGACCATGCCTAGCATAAATTTACCCATATAGATGCGTTGGAATATTTCATTTGGTCACATGAGTTGTAGAATGAAAGTTGCACCACTTTGCAACTTTACAGTGCTTGCATTTGACACTTTTTCCATCAAGTGAAAACATGACACCACGGGAAAATGACTCTAAGATAAAAATAAAATTGATAGAGGTTATTGTAGAGGGGCCCAACATGATCCCATAGGCTCAGATGAAGAGTTCTTAAGTGTCATGGTTTCCGAGTAATAGCCCATCAAATATTGTTGACCTTTTGCACTTTGGACTCTTAAGTGATCGATCTAGTTGAACGTAGCTTGAAGTGATTTAGCATGTTTGGGTGTGAAAGAGGACCATGCCCAGCGTAAACGTACCCATTTAGATGTGTTGGAATAGTTTGTTTGGTCACACGAGTTGCAGAACAAAAGTTACACCACTTTGCAACTTTACATTGCTTGCAATTGACACTTTTTCAATCAAGTCAAAGTTGGACACCACAGAAAAATGATTCTGAAATAACAAATACCAAGAGAGGTTATTATAGAGGTTCCCTACGTGATCCCGATGCCTTAGATGGAATTCCCATAACTAACATGGTATCTGGGTAACAGGCTGTAAAAAATTGTTTCCCTTTTGCAATTTGGACTGTTAAGGGATTACGTTGCTTGAATTACAAATGTTTGAGGGCAGTAATAAATTTCAATATTTGAGTAAATCTCATTACAAGTGTTTATTTCAATAGACTGTATGCTATATTGATATTGATATATAATCATTATGTTGATTTGTTTTAATAAAAAAAGTTTTAATAATAAGTTAGTCAATTGGTGCTAGTTATAATAGGGAGAACATAAAAGAAGAAAAAGAATGATTAGTAACCATCAATTGTTATTACACTCACAATATTAATAATATGATTTTTTCAATAAAATGAAATTTATTTGGCTTTCCTAATTCTTCTGTTTGTGCTACAATTGTCTAATATGCTTCATACATCATTCTAAAACTCAGGTGCTTGTACTTGTAGGCACAATGCCTTAGGTACTCCATTCTCACAGATCTTTGACAATGTCACTCATACATTTGAGATTCTCTTATAATTTCTACATCATAGGTGCTCATGATAAGGTTAACTTCAAATGAATAACTTGAGATTCCCTTGGCAAGCTTCACACGCTCTTTTATAATGGCTTAAAATCAGAATTGAGATTTGTCAAGATCATCAAAATAAGGATGTTGTATTGCTTTTTTGGCTGAGATTCTCTTTGATGGCTCATAAATCAACATTTTCTGCAAGGGGACACCAATAAATTTTTATTAGGTTACTTACAAATAGGCAAAGTAAAAGAAGATGATAGCATTTACATCATACAAATTAATGTGAATACAAGTATAAATTAATAAGAACCAATGTGCATACTTACAAATTAATCCAACAAACCATCTGGGTTTTCTCTACTCTTTATTGTGTCAACTATTGCCTCATGGTCAGAATCACAGACCTTCCAGAAGGTCTTGTTCAAAGGTCTAACCCCATATTTGGTCAAATGAACATTGGATTCCACAAAAAGATTTGGGTAATGAAGAATCTTACGATGCATGTCAAAGTCCTGAAATAACCAATATTTAACACTCTTATGTGGGTAGTTCTAAGCCACATTCCAATAACGTATGCCACTTTTTTATACTTCCCGAACTTTACTAGTTTTTGTCCCACCTCATCTGTGCTTTCCATATGTTGACATATTGGCATACGTTGCAAGCCACCGCAATGCTCGCATGAACCATCCAAGCATGCTATCCTGTAGAATATTTAGCCATCCTCTATTTCACATAATTTTTTTGATAAGAACTCTCTTAAAGATGTTGGTGGGGCGTCTATGCCACAATCTTGCAAAAAATCGTTAGTATGCAAATCTAAACATATAGAATGATAAACATCATAATGGTTAGAGAATTCAATATGTAGTGTACAACAATAAGTAGTGTGTGCGTGATTTATATTGACATAAAAAGGTTTAAACATTTCAAAATATCTTTGACAAATACTAATTATTTGAGGATAATCCTATTGAAATTTACAAAAAAATTGAGTTTGAGTTGTATCCCAAAAATGCTTTGGATATGGCTTACAGTTTCGACTACTGATTCTCCTTATTACCACATCCCTTTGATTCAAAGATGGCCTTGTGTTATTCTTCTAGTACTCTTCAATTAGTGTTCTCAATGCTTCAACAACTTTTTTATCTTTTCATGGCAGTCTCCTTAAGAATGCCTATAATTCATTTGAATCTATGCCCTCAATTCTTTGCCACCTTTGAAGGGCTCTTGATCAATTTTTTCTACTAATTCTCATTTGTTCACTCGTCTTTCTAATGAGACGAGCTCTCTTGGTTTGACTACTTACCAAAGTTGATGTAATGGCACATCGGGTGACATTACTATCCTTTGAGCATGAGATCTTACCCACACTCTCATAAGCATCTATTAGATTCTTCAAAATAGTGTTTTCACTTGAAGCATTCGATGTTCTCAACCCAAGAGTCTTCATGATGTTTCTATACTTTATACCCTACATCATTTCAACAAATAGTTGACATCTTGCTGTCTCATTTAGCCTTTCAAAGAAGAATTTCTAAATCTTATCAGCATATCATCTACAAAGTGCGTGCTGGAATCTTACCTTCCAAGTGCTACAAAATATCCTCATCAATATTAATCAAATACTTTTGCTTTCTATGCAAAATTCTAGGTGGTGTTCTCCTAGGTACATACATCTCAACATTAGGAATTTCATCAATATTTAATTGAGGTGGGCTAGATTGCGTACCTTCGATCGAGGGTGCAGTAGAAGACATACCTTGAGTTACACATGGGGATGATGGCGTACCTTCTTCGTCAAATCCGAGTGATGATGTACTCTCAACTTGAGATGTGGTGGATGGTGTCCAACCATATTCACTTGCAGTAGATGGTGTCCCTCCATATTTGCTTGTGCTTAATGGTATCCCTTCGTATTCATTTGCGGTAGAGGGTGTGTCTCCAACTATGATATCTAAATTTGTCTTACCATGATGCTTTCACATTTGTGCCCTTTGTGCTACCAATGCCTATTCTCTTTTTGATGGTTGAGGTTCCTCTTCAATTGGATTGTTTTTGTCAATTGTATCCAATTTCTTCTTTTCACGATATGCCCTCAATTGTTCTCTCTCATTTTCTTTTTTGGTTTCATTCTCTTCGTCTGTTAGTTTATTCCTTGTTCATTTCCTTGGCATGGAAGATAATTTTACTTGTAGTAATGAGATGAATATTAGTTCCTAAAAAATGAATCCATACAAATAAATGAAATATATGTCATTCAAGGCTTCATACAAAATACTTACAATCATCCTATAGAAGAGAATTTCTTGCATAGACAAAGGTCACATGATTTTTTTGATGGAATTCCTTAAAGAAATATGGTAATGTGACATGCCATGATTGAAAGATAGGCTCAAAATGGAAGCATGGACAAGGCATGTGAATTCTATAAGGAAAGTGATAGGTGCGGAAGCAACTTTCCTAACGTCAAAACCACAGAGAAGTAGAATATAGTACTTTTAATTTTCAAATTACAATCCAATTAAGACACACATGAAAGATTTATAGAAACAAAAGTAATACTCAAAGACAATGAACAATAGATTTACGTGGGAAAACCCTTTCGGGAAAAAACCCACCACACCAAGCTGAATCTCTTTGTATTACAGTAACAAACAATTACATTCAATGCAGAGATACAACTCTTTGGTATCAGTTCACAGTAGCTTCATTCACTATTCTTCCTATTACATAAATGCTCTCACAGATTTACTATCAATTTTCAACTCAGAATGCTATCATTTAAATATTACCACATTCTGATTTTTGTCTTCTGTTCATCCTTAACCGCTATTGCCCCATCGTAGAAAGTTTCCTCTTTAGCGTTGATTTTTCCCTGCATGCAGTTCAGCTCCAGCGTCGCAACTGTTGCAAAAATCTAACTGCCATCCATTTGAAATTCGCTTCCTTTGATTTGTCCACAAGGCTCCACATAGGATGGTCAATTTGGTCAAAGGCGTTCAAACTTTGTTGGCATATCGGTGAGAAACTAACCATGTCTCCCCGATGCTACAAAGTCTTCATATTGATATCGGCATAAGTCCCAACAGTTGGCAAGATGCTATAGCGAACTCCATGAGTCATACCGAATCCATTGACATCCAATGCATTTCTATCGATAAGAGTTTCTCCATCGGCAAGACATTTTACCGAGCTCACAAGTTGCATTGACTTCAATTTTCCTTTCGGCAAGACTATCGCTCTTCGGTGAGACCACATATTGATACCCTAAGTCACACCGAAGAGGCATACTTGTCAGAAAAAGATTTCACTCTCGCCAAGACCTCCCACCGAGTCTTCATGTTGTTCTGAAGCATCCACTAGTCGGCGAGACTCATCGCTTTCGCCAGGACTTCATACCGAGGTCCTAAGTCATACCAAGCGCTCCAATCACTAGTCGGCAAGACATTTGTCTTTCACTGAGACCTCACATTGAGAAACCAAGTCTTCACAGAATTCGGCAAGACTTTGTCTTTCGAGACCTTTCATAGAGGCTCATGTCTTACCAAATTAGGGGACATTTGACCTTGACAAGACCTCATCTGCCGTCGCCTTGAGGCTACTCAGGTAACCGGTTGTATCCTCGTCGGCATGACCCTACCTTCATGTTGAGACTTCTCCACGAGACCACTTACATGTTACCACAGATAGCCATATGCTATCGGTGAGACTCAGCAGTTTATTTGGGACTTCTCGAGAGTTCAGAATGCACCCTAAAGCCCACAGTGGCTAAAAGTCTCCCTCGTGGAATAAGAGCGTGCAGCCGGCCATAGAGTCTCCACTCAACAAAAGGTCACCACCCAGAGCACAAAAGGAGTCCGCGGCCGGAAGTAGACTTGTCGGCAAGATATCAACTGTCACCGGTGACATGAACATTCAAGAGAAATCGGAAGCGATAGTCGGCCAGACATGATTAATGTCACAGCAACCTTGCCCTCCAGGAGTTACATGTCAGTACGGATTGAGGAAAATATTCCAACAATCTCCCACTTGACGAAGACCTTACTGACAACTCCAGAGCATAATAAAACTACTGAAATTCAAAGGCCAAGAGGCCCATCGAACTGGCACACCACCTGTATTTATGCGTACTCCACGAGGGCTTACGTCAATGCATCACCCAGCATTCTCTAAATTATCCACTTTCTCGAGAGACCTTCCCATCCTCCACCATATCCCGTACAAAATGGTACTGTACATCTATATGTTTCATCCTAGCATGGAAAGTAGGATTCTTTGCCAGAAAAATTGCACTTTGACTGTAACAAAAATAAGTTATTTCCCTGCATCAAAACCAATGTTTGAACACAAATGTTTTAACTAGATTGCTTCTTTACAATAATGGCGAAAGCTGCCATGTATTCTTCCTGCGTAGTGGACCGGCAACTCTGACGCATTGCTCATCCAACTCTTTGCCTTACCACCATTCATCGAAAATATATCCGGGTGGATCTCCTGGCTATCCCGATATCCCTGCCCAATCAAAATCCGCATAACCTCGAGATACTAAGAGTCCTCGTGATTCAGCCAAGTTTCCATGGTAACCTGGCATGATAAAGTGCCCTTCAAATCTAAACGCTCTCTTCATAGCATCCCAATGTGTCCTTCGGGGATTAGCCATAAAACCCGACTAAGAACTCCTTTGCTTGGGCAATGTCGGCCTTGTCGCAGACCATTGCATGATAGGCCGCCAACTTCACACTGGCATCGACACCTTTGGTCATGTCCTCCATCTCGATTAGGAGATTTTGGGACAATCCTCAGAATGGCTTCATTCCTTCGTGGCTGGAACAACTAAGGCTGTCCAGTCCTTACAAAATCTCTCTAGAATAGTCATGATATATACCTACTCTAAGCGGGTAAAGTTTTCTATTCTTCTGTTCTGGTTATTTCCATTCCTAGAATATACCTGCTACACCAGATCTTTCATTCCGAACTGCGGACAACTAAAGCTTAAGATCAAAAATCCCATTGGCTTACTATTGCTATGAACAACATATCATCAACATAGAGCAATAATAAGAACTTGATCACTTTCAGCTTTGTAATACGGTGATCAGTTTTTGATCTTACAAATCCCAATGACAACACAAATGTGTCAAAAATTTGGTACCACATTCTAGGAGACTGTTTTAACCCATACAAAGATTTCTTCAACTTGCAAACTAGTCTTTCTTTACCTTTTTCCACAAAGTGCTTTCTGGTAGGACATATAGATTTCTTCTTCAAGATCACCATGAAGAAACATTGTCTTCACATCCATCTGTTCAATCTCTAAATCATATGATGATGCAAGTGACAAGAAATCTAATAGATGTCAGCTTAGCTATAGGAGAAAAAATTTCTCCATAGTCAATTCCCTCTACTTGGGAATAACCTTTTGCAACTAGCCTCACTTTATATTTTTCTACTTTGCCTTCGGACCAATTTTCTTTTTAAAACCCATTTCGCATTTATGGCTTTTTTGCTGGCAATGGAACCAAACTCCAGGTGTCATTCTTTTCTAATGATGCCATTTCTTCATTCATGGCTTCCAATCAAGAGTTTGAATCAGACATTTTAAATGCCTCTTTCACAGTCCTAGGTTCATCAGTGCTAGAAATTAAAGCATAGGAACAAGTAGACTCAATTAAAGAAAACCCATACCTATCAGGTTGCTTTCTTTCTCGAGTTGACCTCCTCATAGGCTAAGGTTGAGGTGGTTCTTCATCATCTTCAGAACTTTCAGATCTGCTTGAGCTCTCCTCAGTATAAAGTACATTTTGATTTTTCAATTCCTCTTTATCCGGTGTCCGGAGGAATTTACCTTTCTATCCTTTTCATTTCGATTTCTTCTCATTTGCGGATCGATGTAGAGGTTTTGACTCCACCGAAGATAGCAGCCTGTACCAAAGGCATTCTCGATCTCGAGGGGTTCCAAAAGCTTGTATCTTTATGCCAACACTATAGCCAATAAAAATACACTTTACAACTTTGTTTTCCAACTTGGATCTTTTTTCAAATGGCACATATGCATATGCCTCACATCCAAAGACACAAATATGTCTTAGAGAGGGCTTCTTTCGAGACCATGCTTCCAAAGGTGTCTTCTCAACAAGAGTAGAGTTAGGAGAAAGATTTACCAAGTAACATGCTATAGAGACTGCTTCAGCCTAGAACTTCTCCTCCAAGCCAGCATTGCTCAGCATACTTCATGGTCTTTCCATTACTATCCTGTTGAACCTTTCAGCAACTCCATTTTGTTGTGGAGTGTAAGGTGTAGTCTTATGTCTTTTAATCCCATGATTTGTACAGTACCTTTCGAATTAATCTGAACAAAACTCACCGCCATTTGTCGGTCCTTAAACGTTTATTTTTTTCCTACTAATTAATTTTTCGAGGTTTTGAATTCCTTAAACCCGTCACGAACATACGGTTACTTCGCCGAGGAGAAAATATACAAATGCTCTTCTTGAATAATCACATCAATAAAAGCGACCCTTAGTATCTTGATTTAGACAAGAGACATTAATTTGGACCAAACACATCGGAATGAATATAATCAAACAAACCCGGAGATTTGTGAGGAATTTTGGAATAAAAATGAAACATGGTGTTTACCATACATATGCGATGTTCACAAAGATTCAAACTCAAGGTTACAATCTTCAAGCCCTTCTACTAGGTTTTTATTTTTAAGGTTTTAAACCTTTCTCACCAATGTGGCCTAGCCTATGATGCCAAGCATGAAATGCTTTCTCTTTGGAAGTTTAACCTCCATGGAGTTTACACCATCAGGAACGTTTTCCTTCTTTTCTCCATGAGTAGCTTTTAGTGACTTTGCAGAGACACTGTTGCATTGGACAGCTAGTGCATCCAACTTGTACAAGGTACCAATTCGAGCACCCCTAGCCAGGACCATTGCACCTCTACTAATCTTGCAACCATTTCTAGAGAACGTGACCTGCACTCTGATATCATTCAACTTACTTACAGAAAGTAGATTTCGAGCCAGACTTGGTATATGCATCACATCATTGATTCCCTTCACTCTTCCATCAGGGAATTAGATTCTAACTCTTCCACAACCAACAATTTCCAAAGATGAATCACTTGCTAAATACACCTTTCCACCATCATAGTTTTCATACTTCGTGAACCAATCTCTATGAGATGTCATGTGGAAAGATGCTCCAGAATCAATCAGCCAGACATCATCTGATGCCCGTGTAGCCAAAGCTGCAATGAAGGCATCTGCATCACTCTATGAAGAATCATTTCCAGAAGAGTTCTTCTTCTTTTTCTCCTCCTTGCAATCTTTTTGGACATGACCAGGTTTCCCACAATTCCATCACTTCACTTTGGACTTCTTGCCATGAGACTTTGATCTCCCTTCCAATTTCGATCTAGATTTCTTGTCCTTCTTCTTTCCTTTCTCCTTTGATCTGCCTTTAATAGCCAGAGCCTCCTTTTCCATCTCAGAAGATTTTCTCCTCATCTCTTCTGACAACAAAGAAGCAACAACATATTCCATCTTGAAAGTGGATGTCGTACTCCCAATAGCCATCACCAAATGATCCCAAGAATCTGGCAAAAAACATAGCAGCAGCATGCAACAATATTCATCTTCAATCTTCACACCAACAGATGTTAACTAAGCAATCAACATGTTGAATGCATTCAAATGATCAGCAACATATCCTCCCTCCTACATTCTCAAAGAGTACAGATTCTTCCTTAAGAACAATTTGTTCACCAAGGACTTTCCTTGATAAATAGATGCCAGTCTTTTCCACAAGGAAGATGCAGTCTTTTCTTCATGCACATTCAGAAGAACAGAGTCTGCAAAACAGAGCCTTATCAGCCCCTTAGACTTTCTATCTGCAAGATCCCAATCCTCTTGCTTCATGCCTTGAGGCATCATTCCAGACACAGCAAGCCACATATCACGATCCACTAACAGATCTTCCATTTTGAGTTTCCACAACTCAAAATTGCTACCATTGAATTTCTCTATTTCCATCTTCCCAGATGTGCTCGCCATCTTAATCTGTAATTAAATTATCAGACCTCTAACAAACTCCCACTGAAAAATAATTGACACAAAAAACCCAATCCACTCACAAGGATAACACAACTGGCCAGGCTCTGATACCACTTGTAAGGAAAGTGATAGGTGCGGAAGCAACTTTCCTAATGTCAAAACCATAGGGAATTAGAAGATAGTACTTTTAATTTTCAAATTACAATCCAATTAAGACACACATGAAAGATTTACAGAAATAAAAGTAATACTCAAAGACAATGAACAACATATTTACGTGGGAAAACCCTTTCGGGAAAAAACCCACCACACCAAGCTGAATCTCTTTGTATTACAGTAACAAACAATTACATACAATGTAGAGATACAACTCTCTGGTATCAGTTCACAATAGCTTCATTCATTGTTCTTCCTATTACATAAATGCTCTGACAGATTTACTATCAATTATCAACTCAAAATGCTATCATTTAAATATTACCACATTCTAATTTTTGTCTTCTGTTCATCCTTAACCGCCATTTCCCCATCGTAGAAAGTTTCCTCTTTAGCGTTGATTTTTCCCTACATGCAGTTCAGCTCCAGCATTGCAATTATTGCAAAAATCTAACTGCCATCCATTTGAAATTCGCTTCCTCTGATTTGTCCACGAGGCTCCACACAGGATGGTCAATTTGGTCAAAGGAATTCAAACTTTGTTGGCATATCGATGAGACACTAACCGTGTCTCCCCGATGCCACAAAGTCTTCATATTGATATCAGCGTAAGTCCCAACAGTCGGCAAGACGTTATAGCGAACACCATGAGTCATACCGAATCCATCGACATTCAATGCATTCCTATCAGCAAGAGTTTCTCCATCAGCAAGATGTTTTACTGAGCTCACAAGTTTCATCGACTTCAGTTTTCCTTTCGGCAAGACTATTGCTCTTCGGTGAGACCACATATCGATATCGTAAGTCACACCGAAGAGTCATACTTGTCAGAAAAACATTTCGCTCTCTTCAAGACCTCCCACCGAGTCTTCATATTGTTTCGAAGCATCCACTAGTCGGCGAGACTCATCGCTTTCGCTAGGACTTCATACCAAGGTCCTAAGTCATATCGAGCGCTCCAATCACTAGTCAGAAAGACATTCATCTTTTTCCAAGACCTCACATCGAGCAACCAAGTTTTACTGAGTCGGCAAGACTTTTTTCTTTCACTGAGACCTTTCACCGAGCGCTCATGTCTTACCGAGTCGGCAAGACATTTGACCTTCACCAAGACCTCATACCGATCGCCTTGAGCTACTCCGATGAATTCAGTTGTATCCCCGTTGGCGTGACCTCTCTTCATCATTGAGACTTCTCCCCGAGACCCTTGTGTTACCCCAATAGGCATATGCTATCGGTGAGACTTTCACTAGTCGCTGGGACTTCTCCTCGAGATTTCAAGTCACCCCAAAGCCCCTGGTCGCTAAGAGTCTCCCCGATGCTTGATAAGAGCATTCTGTAGGCCAGAGGTTTCCACTCGACAAAAGGTCACACCAAGCACGAAAGGTCACAGCGATAGACTTGTCGGCAAGACATCAACACTGTCTTGGTGACATGAACATTTCAAGAGAAATCAGAACAGCTAGTTGGCCAGACATGATTAATGTCACAGCGACCTTTCCCTCTAGGAGTTACATGTCAGTATGGATTGAGGCAAATATTCCAACAAATTCAAATTTCCTGTAAAAAAATTCAAATGCCTTGTCAAACAGTTCAAATTCCTTGCCAAGCTAGTGGTGTATTGGAAAGCTAGTGAGCTCACTAGCCTTCGAATGCAGTAGGGTTGAGAAGTTAGGGGCAGTGTATGCCTCATAGAAATGGGGTCTCACGATGAGCTCACTCACTAGCCTGCCAATGCGGTAGGGTTGAGAAGGTAGGGGCAGCATATGCCTCATAGAAATGGGGTCTCATGGTGATATAGGGTTGAAAAGGTAGGGGTAGTGTATGCCTCATAGAAATGGGGTCTCACGGTGATATACATCATCATAGGGTTGACAAGGTAAGGGTAGTGTATGCCTCATACAAATAGGCTCTCACGGTGATGTATTAGGGGTAGTGTATGCCTCATAGAAATGGGGTCTCATTGTGATATATGTATTAGGGGAAGTGTATGCCTCATAGAAATGGGGTCTCATGGTGATATACATCACCATGAGACCCCATTTCTATGGGGCATACACTACCCCTACCTTATCAACCCTACTGCATTGGTAGGCTAGTGAGCTCACTCACTAGCTTTCCAATGCGATAGGGTTGATAAGATAGGGGAAATGTATGCGTCATAGAAATGGGGTCTCATGGTCACCATGAGACCCCATTTATATGAGGCATATGCTGCCCCTACTTTCTCAACCCTACCGCATTGGCACGCTAGTGGAGCATTGGAAAGCTAGCTCACTCACTAGCTTGCTAATGTAGTAGGGTTGAGAAGGTAGGGGCAGCGTATGCCTCATAGAAATGGGGTCTTATGGTGATGTATTACTTGAGACCCCATTTCTATGAGGCATACACTTCCCCTACCTTCTCAACCCTACCACATTGGTAAGCTAGTGGAGCATTGGAAAGCTAGCTCACTCACTAGCTTGCCAATGTGATAGGGTTGACAAGGTAGGGGCAGCATATGCCTCATAGAATTGGCGACTCACAGTGATGAGACCCCATTTCTATGAGGCATACACTGCCCCTACCTTCTCAACCCTACCACATTGACAAGCTAGTGAGCCTGACAAGATAGTGAGGCTTCGCCACTGGCTTGCCAATGCGATAGGGTTGACAGGTGAGGAACAGCGTATGCCTCATAGAATTTGGTACTCATGGTGATGTTCTGGGCATCTCGTTCCTTTAACCCTACTGATAACGAAGCTGAGTGAGTGAGCTCATATCTTTCAAACTCACTAGCTTGTCCCGATGTGGTAGGGTTGGGAGGGGCGGGGTGGCACTCCAGGATGCCGCAGTGCCTTCGCGTGAGGACTGGGCATGCCTGCAGCATGGCCCTGATGGCAAACTAGTGAGCTCACTCTCTTTGTAATCGCGGTAGGGTTGAGAAGGTAGGGGCAGCGTATGCCTCATAGAAATGGTGAGACCCCATTTCTATGAGGCATACACTGCCCCTACCTTCTCAACCTTACCAAATTGGCAAGCTAGTGGAGCATTGGCAAGCTAGCTCACTCACTAGCTTGCCAATGTGGTAGGGTTGACAAGGTAGGGTCAACGTATGCCTCATAAAATTGGGGACTCACGGTGATCCAATGCGATAGGGTTGATAAGGTAGGGTCAACATATGCCTCATAGAATTGGGGACTCGCTGACCCTACCTTGTCAATCCTACCACATTGGAAAGCTAGTGAGTGAGCTCACTATCTTGCCAAGCTCACTAGCTTGTCAATGCTACCACATTTTGCATACATTTATACGAAAAAATTATTGTCAAACAATTCAAATGCCTTTTCCATGCTTCCATTTTGAGCTATGATTGCAAGATAGGCTGCACCTTTCCCCATGTTGCTAACTTAGCCTTGAATAAAGAGTCTTGAAATAGTGGAGAGAAGGGTTAAAATCCCTTGTAGGTAGACTAATCAAGAAAAAATTTAAAATATATCACAACATAAGTGATGGGGTAGGTTTAGTGATGAGGAAAATTTAGAAATAGAGATGAAAACCAAAATAGATTCAAATATCTATCAATGTGGGAGGAGTATATTCCAATTTTTTAGAGACATGTATGGAAATTTTGGTAGCATAGACAAGGCAATCAACTGCTTGGTATAACTGTTTGACAAAATACCTCAATGGGATATTTCCTCATGGATTATAATGATTGTAGGATATGCAAAAGATAGATTTATTGAAAAGGATTTAGAAAATTTCAAGCATATGCAAATTGTAGGTGTAAAACCAAATTCAACTACATTTTCCAACATCCCCCATGCCTATACCAAAATGAAAGCTTTAGAGAGTGGTATTCACATCCATAATAAAGGATTGAGAAATGATGTTTTATTTTACTTCCTTATAACTCATGTCATATATATGTGTATACAAAATGTGGAAGCATACACAAGGTAAGTCAATTGTTAAATAACAAAATGCCTCAAAGAGATGTGGTTTAAAAATGTAATTGGCAAGTGTAAAGAATTGTGTAATTTAAAATGTGCATTGACAAGCTAAGGTTATAATGACAAACAAACAATGATCAACATGAAATATGAAAATTAACAAAAATGAAAGCAATCCATAATAGAATGAAATAAAATATGTAAACACTTCACATACCTAAAAAAATAGAGTTTCAAATGGAGGATTTCTACCTAATTATGTAGCCTTTGCTTCTTCTTTCTTCAATCTCCTCAACAATTTGACTTTTTCAAAAGCTTGTTCCCCTCCAACTTCAATTGTATATCACTTTTAAATGGAATTTAGACTTGAATTGATATTATATTCCTTTCAACATGAAAAAATATGCTATTTCATGCAAAGGTGGTGGAATGTGAAAAACATGCATGCACACTTCACAACATCATCAAAAAACTATTTTTTGTTGGAGCATGCACAAAACCAGGATAATATGCAGAATGTGGGTCTTTAGATCATGGGTATATTGAGTTTTTTACCATTTTTAGGGCAATCCAAAATGTGCTCACATTATAATGCACTCACGTTATAACATGAGCGCGTTATGTCTTGCTAAAAAAAGACCATATCTCTACTACTTCAAAACACGCTCGCGTTATGAGAAAATTGTTTTTTTATAGGTTTCTTTTCTCTCTCTATCTCTCTACTCTCTACCATCAAACCACAACCCTTAATCCCTCTACCTTTAAACCCTCAACCCTCTACCCCCAACCCTAAACCCTAAAACGTATACCCTCAAACCCTAAACCCTTAAACTTTCTACCCTCTATCCTCAACCCTCAAACCCTAAAATCTCAACCTTGATACCTTCTACCCTATACATTAGACCCTCAACCCTAATCCTTCAACCATATGTACCCTCAACCCTAATCCTTCAATCATATGTAGGTCCTAAACCCTAAACCCTAAACCATCAACCCTATAGGTCCTCAACCCTATACCCTCAATTCTCAACCCTCTACCCTATACATTGGATCCTCCCCATATATATTTTTACCTACCTCCTCTTCTCTCCTTCTCTCTATCTCACTTATCCCTCCCTCTCTCTCTCAAGTCTCTCCCTACTACCCCCTATCCCTCTCTCAAAACTCTCTCTCTCTCACTCACTCACTCCTTCTATCTCTCTCCCCTCTACCCTTAACCCTTATACCCTCTATACTCTGCCCTCTATCTCTCTTCCACTCCCTCCCTCTCTCTCTCTTAAGTCTCTCCCTCCTACTCCCTCTCCCTCTCTCAAGTCTCCCTCTATCACTCACTCACTCCTATCTCTATCCCATCTACCCTTAACCGTCTACACTCTACCCTTAACCCTTATAACCTCTATCCTCTACCATCTATCTCTCTCCCACTCCCTCTCTCTCTCTCTCAAGTATCTCCCCCCTCCCCCCTCTCCCTCTCTCAAGTCACACACACTCTCTCTCTCACTCATTCCTTCTATCTCTGTCCCCTCTACCCTTAACCCTCTACTCTCTACCCTTAACCCTTATACCCTCTATCCTCTTCCATCTCTCTCTCCCACTCCCTTCCTCTCTCTCTCTCTCAAGTCTCCTCCTACCCCTCTCCCTCTCTCAAGTCTCTCTCTCACTCCACTCCAATCATACATCCCTCTCTCGAGGGTTAGGTTGCCAATTCGATTGAATTGGCAAGCTAGTGGAGTGAAATTAAAACCTAGCAGCTTATTTGAAAATGGGTGCAACAAATGCGGTCTCTGGTGATGTAAATCCAGGAGACCCGATGACCGGACCCTCAAGCAAACCACCCATTTTCAATTTCAGCGGATTCAACAACCCTAACTTGGCATGTTTGAAAAAATGGGTCCATGAAATGGGGTCTCCTGGTGATTTACGACCCCATTTCTTGGACCCATTTTTTCAAACAGGTCAGTACATTTCCAGTTTCATTGAATTGGCAAGCTAGTGGGTGAAGTTGGCATCCTAACAGGCCACTACATGGTCAATTTCACCAAATTGGCAAGTTAGTGGGTGGAATTGGCATCCTAACTTGGCCTATTTGAAAAAATGGGTCCAAGAAATTGAGTCTCTTGGTGATGTAAATCATTAGGAGACCCCATTTCTTGGACCCATTTTTTCAAACAGGCCTCTACATTGCCAATTTCACCAAATTGGCAAGCTAGAGGGTGAAATTGGCAACCTAACTTGGCCTGTTTGAAAAAATGTAAATCATCGGGACACCCCATTTCTTGGACCCATTTTTTCAAACATGCCACTACATTTCCAATTTCACTGAATTGGCAAGCTAGTGCGTGAAATTGGCAACCTAACTTGGCCTATTTGAAAAAATGGGTCTGAGAAATGGGGTCTCTTGATGATGTAAACCACCGAGAGACCCCATTTCTTGGACCCATTTTTTCAAACACACCACTACATTTCCAATTTCACCGAATTGGCAAGCTAGTGGGTGAAATTGGCATCCTAACTTGGCCTGTTTGAAAAAATGGGTCGAGACCACATTTCTTGGACCCATTTTTTCAAACAGGCCACTACATTGCCAATTTCACCAAATTGACAAGCTAGTGGGTGAAATTGACAACCTAACTTGGCCTGTTTGAAAAAATGAGTCCAAGAATTGGGGTCTCCCATTTCTTGGACCCATTTTTTAAAATAGGCTTAGTTAGGTTTCCAACTTCACCCTCAACCCTATACCCTCAACCCTCAACCTTTAAACCCTCAACCCTCAACCCTATACATTAAACCCTCAACCCTCAATTCTCAATCCTCAACCCTTAACCCTCAACCCCTCTACCCTCTACCCTATACATTAGACCCTCAACCCCAATCCTTCAAGCACATACCTCAAACCTATACCCTAAACCCTAAACTCTCTACCCTCAACCCTCAACCCTCAACCCTAAAACCTTAAACCCTAAACCCTTAAACCCTCTACCCTCTACCCTCAACCCAATACCCTAAACCATCAACCCTATAGGTCCTCAACCCTATACCCTCAATTCTCTCTCTCCCCTCTACCATTAACCTTCTACTCTTTACCCTTAACACTTAAATCCTCTACCCTCTACCCTTAAACCCTTAAACCCTCTACCCTCTACCCTAAACCCTAAACCCTCTACCCTCAACCCTAAACCCTCAACCATAAACCCTTAAACCTTGAACCATTAAACCCTCTACCCTCTACCCTCAACCCACAACCCTTAATCCCTCCACTCTTAAACCTTCAACCCTCTACCCTCAATCCTAAACCCTAATACCTATATCGTCAAACCCTAACCTCTCTACCCTTAAACCTTCTACCCTCTACCATCAACCCTCACCCCTCAACCCTATACCATCAACCCAATTCCCTAAACCCATCTTGAGCCTATAGGTCCTCAACCCTATACCCTCAATTTTCAACCCTCTACCCTCTACCCTCTATATATCTCCCACTCCCTCCCTCTCTCTCTCTCTCTCAATTCTCTCACTCCTACCCCATCTCCCTCTCTCAACCCTCAACCCTCAACTCTTAAACCCTAGTCACTCAACCCCTATACCCTCAATTCTCAACCCTCTACCCTATACATTGGATCCTCAACCCTCATATATATTTGTCCCTCCCTACTCTTCTCTCCTCTCTATGTCACTTCTCCCTCCATCTCTCTATCCCTCCCTCCCTCCCTCCCTCCCTCTCTACCCTAATCCCTCAAACCTAAAACCTCAACCCTTAAACCCTAAACCCTTAAACGCTCTACCCTATACCCTCAACCCAATATCCTCTACCCTCAACCGTAATCTCTCAACCCTTAAACACACTTATTAAACTCTCTACCCTAATCCCTCAACCCTCTTGACCCTCAATCCATCAACCCTCAACCCTCAATCCTTAAACCCTACTCCCTCAACTGTTATACCCTCTACCCTATACATTGGACCCTCAACCCTAATCTCCCAACCCTATACCCTCAATCCACTACCCTCAACCTTAAACCCTCAACCCTCAACCCTTAAACCCTAAACCCTTAAACCCTCTACCCTCTATCCTCTACATTAAACCCTCAACCCTCAATTCTAAACCCTTAATCCCTCAATCCTAAACCCTCAAACCCTAAAATTTCAATCCCAATACCCTCTACCCTATAAATTGGACCATAACCCCTAAACCTTCAACTATATGTACCCTCAACCCTATACCCTCAACCCAATACCTTAATTCCTCAACCCTATAGGTCGTCAACCCTATACCCTCAATTTTCAAACGTCTAACCTATACATTGGATCCTCAACCCTCATATATCTTTGTCCCTCCCTCCTCTTCTCTCCTCCTCTCTATCTCACTTCTCCCTCCATATATCTATCCATACATCCCTCCCTTTCTACCCTAATCCCTCAACCCTAAATCCTTAACCCTTAAACCCTTAAATACTCAACCCTAAACCCTAAACCTTAAACCCTCAACCCTTAAACCCTAAAACCTTAAACCATCTACCCTCAACCCTCAAATGAATACCCTCTACCCTCAACCCTAATAACTCAACGCTTAAACCCTTAAACCAACTTAGTAAAATATCTACCCTAATCCCTCAACCCTCTTGACCCTTAATCCCTCAACCCTCAACCCTCAACCCTTAAACCCTAATACCTCAACCCCTATATCCTTTACCCTATACATTGGAACTTAAACCCTAATCCCACAACCCTATACCGTCAATCCTATACCCTCAACCTTAAAAACTCAACCCTCAACCCTTAAACCCTAAACACTTAAACCCTCTACCCTCTACCTTATACACTCAACATTAAACACTCAAGCATCAATTCTCAACCGTCCACCCTTAATCCCTCAATCATCAACCTTCAAACCTTCAAACCTTAAACCCTCAACCCTGATACCCTCTACCCTATACATTGGACCCTCAACCCTAACCTTTAACCATATGTACACTCAACCCTAGTCCCTCAAACCTATACTCCCAACCCAATACCACATACCCTCAATTCTCAACCCTCTACCCTATACATTGGATCCTCAACCCTCATATATCTTTGTCCCTCCCTCCTCTTCTCTCCTTCTCTCTATCTCACTTATCCATCCATCTCTCCTTTCATACATCCCTACCTCTCTACCCTAATCCCTCAACTATATACCCTCAACCCTTAAACCCTTAAACACTCAGCCCTAAACCCTAAACCCTAAACCCTGAACCCTAAACCCTAAACCCTTAAACCCTCTACCCTCAATCCTCTAACCTTTACCCTCAACCTTAATCCCTCAACCCTTAAATCCTTAAACCAACTTAGTAAACTCTCTACCCTAATCCCTCAACCCTCTTGACCCTTAATCCATCAACCCTCAACCCTCAACCCTTAAACCCTAATCCCTCAACCTCTATACCCTCTACCCTATACATTGGACCCTCAACCCTAATCCCCAAACCCTATACCCTACATCCCCACCTCAACCCAAAACTCCTCAACCTCAACACCCTAAAACCCTAAACCCTAAACCCTTTTACCCTCTACTCCTCTGTACCCCACCCCATACACAAAACCCCTCAACCCCACTCCTACACCCCTCAACCCTAATCCCTCAATCCTCAACCCCTCAAACCCTAAAACCCTCAACCCTGATACCTTTCTACCCTCATACATTGGACTCTCAACCCCAATCCTTCAACCATAATGCATTCCTCAACCCTAATCCCTCAACCCTATACCCTCAACCCAATACCCTAATCCCTCAACCCTATAGGTCGTCAACCTTATACCCTCAATTCTCAACCCTCTACCCTTTACATTGGATCCTCAACCCTCATATATATTTATCCATCCCTCCTCTTCTCTCCTCTCTATATCACTTCTCCCTCCATCTCTCTATCCATCCATCCCTCTCTCTCTACCTTAATCCCTGAACCCCAAACCCTCAACCCTTAAACCCTAAATCCTCAATCCTAAAACCTTGAACCATTAAACCCTCAACCCTTAAACCCTCTACCCTCTACCCTCAACCCAATACCCTCTACCCTCAACCCTAATCCATCAACCAACCCTTAAACCATTAAATCCAAGAAAAATATCTACCCTAATCGCTAAACCCTCAACCCTTAATCCCTCAACCCTTAAACCCTCAACCCTCTACTCTCTACCCTCAACCCTCAACCCTTAAACCCTAATCCATCAACCCCTATACCCTCTACCCTATACATTGGACCCTTAACACTAATCCCTCAACCCTATACCCTCAATCACCTACCATCAACGTTAAACCCTCAACCTATAACCTCAACCCTTAAACCCTCTACCCTCTACCCTCTACCCTGTACATTAAACCTTCAACCCTCAATTCTCAACCATCAACCCTTAAACCCTAAACCCTCAACCCCTATACCCTCTACCATTTACATTGGACCCTCAACCTAATCCTTCAACCATATACCCTCAAACCTATACCCTAAACCCTGTACCCTCAACCCTAAACCCTTAAACCTTCTACCTTATACCCTCAACCCAATACCCTCTACCCTCAAACCAAATCCCTCAACCCTAAACCCTTAAACCCTAATACCCTAAAACATCAAACCTTAAAACCTCAACTTTAATACCCTCTACCCTATACATTGGACCCTCAACCCTCACCTTTAACCATATATACACTCAACCCTAGTCCCTCAAACCTATACTCCCAACCCAATACCATATACCCTCAATTCTCAACCCTCTACCCTATACATTGGATCCTCAACCCTCATATATCTTTGTCCCTCCCTCCTCTTCTCTCCTTCTCTCTATCTCACTTATCCATCCATCTCTCCTTTCATACATCCCTACCTCTCTACCCTAATCCCTCAACTATATACCCTCAACCCTTAAACCCTTAAACACTCAGCCCTAAACCCTAAACCCTAAACCCTAAACCCTAAACCCTAAACCCTAAAACCCTCTACCCTCAATCCTCTACCCTCTACCATCAACCTTAATCCCTCAACCCCAAAACCCTAAAACCCACCTCAGAACCTCTCACCCCAATCCCTCAAACCCTCTGACCCTAATCCATCAACCCTCAACCCCAAACCCCAAAACCCTAGTCCCTCAACCCCATACCCCTCTACCCCATACATGGACCCCTCAACACCAATCCCCCAAAACCCTATACCCTCAATCCCCCACCCCTCAACCTTAAAACTCCTACCCTCAACCCTAAAACCCCAAAACCATTAAACCCTCTTTTACCCTCTACCCCACCCTATACATTAAACCCTCAACCCTCACCTCAACCCTCAACCCTTAATCCCTCAATCCTCAACCCTCAAACCCTAAACCCTCAACCCCTATACTTCTACCCTGGCATGATACCTCAACCCCAATCCTTCAACCATATAAAATTCCTCAACCCTAATCCCTCAACCCTATACCCCTCAACCCAATACCCTAATCCCTCAACCCTATAGGTCGCCAACTTAACGTACCCTCAATTCTCAACCCTCTACCCTTACATTGATCCTCAACCCTCAGGCATATATTTATCCACCCTCCCTCTCCCCCATATCACTTCTCCCTCCATCTCTCTATCCATCCATCCCTCTCTCTCTACCTTAATCCCTCAACCCCAAACCCTCAACCCTTAAACCCTTAGAAATTCAACCCTAAACCCTAAATCCTCAATCCTCAACCCTTAAACCGTTAAACCCTCAACCCTCTACCCTCAACCCAATACCCTCTACCCTCAACCCTAATCCATCAACCAACCCTTAAACCATTAAATCCAAGAAAAATATCTACCCTAATCGCTAAACCCTCAACCCTTAATCCCTCAACCCTTAAACCCTCAACCCTCTACTCTCTACCCTCAACCCTCAACCCTTAAACCCTAATCCATCAACCCCTATACCCTCTACCCTATACATTGGACCCTTAACCCTAATCCCTCAACCCTATACCCTCAATCACCTACCATCAACGTTAAACCCTCAACCTATAACCTCAACCCTTAAACCCTCTACCCTCTACCCTCTACCCTGTACATTAAACCTTCAACCCTCAATTCTCAACCATCAACCCTTAAACCCTAAACCCTCAACCCCTATACCCTCTACCATTTACATTGGACCCTCAACCTAATCCTTCAACCATATACCCTCAAACCTATACCCTAAACCCTGTACCCTCAACCCTAAACCCTTAAACCTTCTACCTTATACCCTCAACCCAATACCCTCTACCCTCAAACCAAATCCCTCAACCCTAAACCCTTAAACCCTAATACCCTAAACCATCAAACCTTAAACCCTCAACCCTCATACCCTCTACCCTATACATTGGACCCTCAATCCTCACCTTTAACCATATGTACACTCAACCCTAGTCCCTCAAACCTATACTCTCAACCCAATACCATATACCCTCAATTCTCAACCCTCTACCCTATACATTGGATCCTCAACCCTCATATATCTTTGTCCCTCCCTCCTCTTCTCTCCTTCTCTCTATCTCACTTATCCATCCATCTCTCCTTTCATACATCCCTACCTCTCTACCCTAATCCCTCAACTATATACCCTCAACCCTTAAACCCTTAAACACTCAGCCCTAAACCCTAAATCCTAAACCCTAAACCCTAAACCCTTAAACCCTCTACCCTCAATTCTCTACCCTCTACCCTCAACCTTAATCCCTCACCCCTTAAACCCTTAAACCCACTTAGTAAAATCTCTACCCTAATACCTCAACCCTTTTGACCCTTAATCCATCAACCCTCAACCCTCAACCCTTAAACCCTAATCCCTCAACCCCTATACCCTCTACCCTATACATTGGACCCTCAACCCTAATCCCCAAACCCTATACCCTCAATCCTCTACCCTCAACCTGCAAACTCAACCTCAACCCTTAAACTCCTAAACCATAAACCTCTACCTCTACCTCTACTCCTATATATTAAACCTCAACCTCACCTCAACCTCAACCCTTAATCCCTCAATCCTCAACCCTCAAACCCTAAACCCTCAACCCTGATACCTTCTACCCTATACATTGGACTCTCAACCCCAATCCTTCAACCATATGTACCCTCAACCCTAATCCCTCAACCCTATACCCTCAACCCAATACCCTAATCCCTCAACCCTATAGGTCGTCAACCTTATACCCTCAATTCTCAACCCTCTACCCTTTACATTGGATCCTCAACCCTCATATATATTTATCCATCCCTCCTCTTCTCTCCTCTCTATATCACTTCTCCCTCCATCTCTCTATCCATCCATCCCTCTCTCTCTACCTTAATCCCTCAACCCCAAACCCTCAACCCTTAAACCCTTAAACATTCAACCCTAAACCCTAAATCCTCAATCCTCAACCCTTAAACCGTTAAACCCT
>VDFB02004139.1:0-123736 GCA_007258455.2 Sequoia sempervirens | reverse complement strand
TCTCAAGTCTCTCCCTCTCACCCCTCACATTCTCAAGTCTCTCACTTTGGAACCCTACCTACATAACTCTCTCTTTCTCCCCCCCTCTCTCTCTCTCCCTCACTCTCAATTCTCTCTCTCCCTCTCTCTCTCTCTGTCTCCCTCTATCCCTCCTACCCTACCTAGCTAAGTCCCTCTAACTCCAACCCCTTATCTCCCACTCTCTCTCTCTCTTAAACTCTCACTTTAACCCCCTCTCCCTCTCTCTAGACTCTCTCTCACTATATGTACATGTGTAGATATAATCTTACATACATATAGGCATACATACAATATACATGCATTGATACATACATACATACATACATACAAGCATGCATACATACATTCATACATGATATACAAGCATACATGTACATACAAACATACAAATATATAAACATACATTCAATAGAGTAGCATTTAACATAAAGCAAGACATAATGCGAGCACGTTATACTATGCTCGTGTTATGTCTTGCTAGACATGTCCCTCACAAACGGAAAAACCATGTCAAAACTAAGATATAACGCAAGTGCATTATAATGTGCGCGTATTATATCTTGCTTTGGGAATCCCCAAGCTTTGGAGTTGGTATTTTCCTTGGAATACCAACCCAAAGGCTTGGAGGGCATTCCCAATGACTAAAGACATGTTTTTGGAAATTCCACAATATTTCACATAATTAGGTTCGTGTTTACTATTAGGATTGCACATGGTTCAATGTCAAACAAATTGAACACCAGGATAATGTTAGGTTCTCTCTTAGTTATCCAACGATGTAATTTTTTCACTTTCTGACAATGTTAAGCCTTTCATCTATAATGTCTTTTGTTTGTGTCTTTTTTGGCAAAAAAAAGTGTTTGGTGTTTTTTTCATTATAAAATAACCGTTGATAAAAATTTCAAATAAATTACATTTTTAGAAACTAGATTACATTCTACAAATTTTAAAAAAATTCAAAAAATTAATTAGTTTCCAAAATTTGTAGGGGTAGCATGATCAAAATTCTATTTTTGAGGAAGTGTCCACTTAGAAAATTAGTCAAAAATCAAATATTCATTAAAAAATTATCAGAAAAATTGTGCATCAACTACATACTGTTAGCTAATTTCTCACTAGAGCAATTTTAAAAATACTAAAAAAAGTTCACCGTGCTAGGGACGTACAAGAGTTGCTATGTTATGTTTTTCTGACAAAAAAAACACCAATTTCTGTACATCCCTCTTTTGAACCCATTAATCTCAACCATTTTCAAAATAAATTAGTAGTTTAGAAAGTAGACTCATAGCACTTCAATCCTTGTTTTTGTTCGATCTCAAAATTTTGAGTGTAACTATCCTCAATTTCATGTCCAAGGTCAGTATTTCCCGAATTCAAAAAAAAAGTGACCACTGAAGCCCCCTTTTTGTGACCCATCTTTTTGCACTTACCCATATGTTTTGTAATATTTTCAAATCATTGGTGCTTGAGCAGTTGGGTTTGAAGCTCATACAAAGGATTTCACAAGGTGTCAAGGAGATGTTCAGGCCATTGGAGTATGAGGACACTAAACACAAATTCAATTAGGGAGACTAGTACCTTCATACCAATTACACAACAATCAGAATCTATGGAACCCCAATGCCACCTCACAAGTTGCCAATATATGTGTCAAATAGAAAAGAATTTATGGAAACAATGTGGCAAATGGATGACCTGGACAAGGAGAACTTTAGAAAGACAAGAAAGAATCCCTTGTGAACCCTAATGTGGAGTTTGTGTACTTCAACTCCACCTCAAAGGAGGGTATTGAGAGGTTTGGATCTCTTCTAAACAATTACAGGTTGAGTCAAGAGGTCATTAGGTTCAGTGACTCTGAGGGAGTGATCTCTGTTGAAAGAAGAACCAAAGGGTTGTCAAGAAAGCCACATCGATTCCTCTTTCATGAGGATGTGATTAGGAATTTATCTACTGATGAAGAAGTTAATGAAAGGAAGAATGCATGGAGAAGGATATGTGCAATTGAAGAGAAGATGCTAAAGGAGAACCCTTTCTATGTCAGTCCTTATTCAGAGGTGGAGGATAAGTTCATGAAGGAAAAATTAATGCTTGGAGACTTCACTGACAAAAGATTCTTTGAGAAATTAAAGCAAGATGAGATTAAAGCCAAGGTGGCCAAGGAAAACCATGATGCTCAGTTGAGGAGACAGCCGGGTCAATCCTTTGCTCCAAGAATCCATGTGCAAACAAGAGAGACAAGTGGACAACCTATGATCACTCCATTAGTGACTTATTCAGTCAGTGAGCAGATTGGTGAGGCTCAAGTCCCAAAGGAATCTAGAGAGCACATTCCCATGGAGTAGGAGGTGGATCAATATTTCCCTAAAGACAAGGATGATTCCTTAAATATAGTGGTTCCCCCTAGGAGGGTTGTAAAGTGGGTATACAATGAGGCTGAGGATGATGATGCTAGAGTAAAGGCCTGTGCAGAATTTATGTGTGATGATGATTTTGTCAAAACCAAAGAATTAAGAGAGTTTTTCATCCATGTCAAAATATTTAACGTTAAAAGAAGGATTGAAGAAGTGAAGGAGAAAGTTGACCCCTCCTTACAAGAAGAAGCTGAAAAGGAGGAGGAAGATAAAATAGTACAAGAAATTGCTAGCATGTCACTAGAAGAGGCAAGGACGTTGATGAAAGGAAGTGGGGCACTCTTATTTCTTGGATGTGACATATCATCTGCTATTTCACTAGATGCAATTAGGAAAGATCCTGATGCCTCTGTCTTTGAGGAGGTTTTTGACAATAAGGTCTTTGGCTCAAGTTTTAGCCCCAAGTTGCATACACTAGCCATTTGGTCAATGGCTCCAAACACGGGAAAGCTTGATGTCATAAAATCTATGGAAAAGGAGATTGGAGCAATAGTTTTTAGGAGGCCAACATAAATTACTACTACTATAGCTGCACAATTGACAATGCATGCTACAATGTTAACTGTAGATTTTTCTTAGATTACAAAGGCTAACTACAAGAGGTTGTTGGATAGATACAACAAATTGATGGATGAACATAATAAGGTGCTTGCTACAACACAAAGGGGTTTTCCATCTCCAAAAATATTCTACCTCAAACTTGTTTACACAAGACAAAGAGACTTTGTCCCTTAGAATTCAAAATTTTAATCAAGATTTGACATTAGAAAAAGAGAATACAAATAAGGCCAAACTAGAGACAATCAAAGTGGAAAATGACATTTTCGAGGATGTATTGAGACATAGAGTGACCAAATTGGTCAATAGAGCTAATGATGTGTGGTCAACCTACAAGAGAATCCATGAGGCTAACATTAAATATTTGCAGGTTCAAAGGGCTTTTCAAATTGAGTGGAGCAAATGGAGTACTAGGGTAGGAACACTGAAAGAGATTATGTCCAAAATGAAGGAATATCTTGAGGCCCCTACTCATATTCCTAAGAAATTGCAGGCCATTGATTTGATCAATGAAATAACAACTTTCCATGGGAAGTTAGGAATGCAGCTTGACAACAAATTGAAAATGTTCAGGGATATGTAAAAGTATGGTATGCCTAAAATATTTGGTGATAAGGTTGAGTTGATGGAGTTTTCCAAGTGGAAACATGAATTGGGAGAATGGTTGCCTTGGGCTAAGGGGATGTTGACTGAAATTGATTACTCCATGCTGAACCTCCACATTGACAACATGACTAGATTTGAAATGAGAATGGATGTATTTGTTAGGGAAGCCAGAGCATTAATTGATCTAGGTACACTCAACATAGTGCAAAAGTGTAGAGTTTATTGGATGTAAAGTGGCCCATTGAAGATGAATATAATACCTCGTTGGAAAATTTTACCAAGCAAGCTTATATTTGTGCAAGTGATGATGAACATGGTGAATAACGGAAAGGAGAGAAACAATGCATAGCTTGGAAATAGTATAGATTAGGCTTTCATTGAAGTATTGAAAAATATTGTTCTCTCCCTATCATAAATGTTGATGACACAAATGCTGACTTGGATGAGTCATTTTTCTTTCTTTATGTTGCTTTCATGCTTTTGGAGTATTTACTGACTAGGCATGCACATGGTTAACATTTTGACTCATGAAGAAGATATTATAATACTATTGCAATGAGTAAAAGGTTCCTTTTGGAAGGATGCCTAACCTTCTTCAAAAAATGAAAATAACTTGTCTTATATGCTTTCCCCCCACTTTGCAAGGTGAAAATATGACTATCTAGGGAATTTTGAAATTAAAATTGAAATGTATGTCAAATGAAAATGTGACTTTGATTGTAATTTGGCTCCATGCTTGTTGCTCCCATGTTTCTATAAATGGGATTTCAAGGCCAATTATAGCAGTCTTTTGATGGTTAAGCAATTTTTTGGGCTCATGTATGAGTAACTTTGATAATTTCAAGCACAAAGAAATAAATTAGTGTTAAGTCTTAGGAATGTATTCAGATCTATAATAGGATTAATTGTTCTACAATAGAAAATATACATGGATGATACTTGCAAGTTCATGGATTAGGTTCTCTCCTCTGTAATTTTGGCTTTCGAATTATGAATAAAGGAATCAAGGTTCATTTATGTATCTTCAATCACTCAGATTGAATGTGTGATTTCATCTTTTTATTTAGTTCAAAGAGCTAAGTAAGTGCTTAAATGAGATCATATATTTTTAAGTGAAATTCAAGGATTGTTAAGGAGTTTCTAGTTCTGGAAACATTGAGTTGTGTGTTACAAAGTAATATACAATAGTCTACAAATGCTTGTTTGAATTTGATAAATGTATTACGGTATATTGCATATGTGAATCCGTCACCCTTAGATAAGGCACTGGTCCATTCGTCTGGTCACCTTTGATCTTAGTGAGCCACCTGTACCTGATGAAAAACACAAATCTTTACAAAAATTTCTGACACACCTGTATTTGCAGTATAGTAGTACAAAGTACTGCTCATTCCTAGCTGTAGGTACAATTCATTAAAGGGTCTACCAAATCCTTGGGGAATTTTGTCTATTTGCGTCTAATAGGGATGTATCTGTTTGTTTTCAATGTTTGTGATAAAATGGCACAAGAGTATCATATAGACATATTCAGGATCACCCTCCTGGGTTTCACAGAGCTCAAAGAGGAGAGGTCTAACCTAGCAAGCTAGTACCTATTTTTTGGCCAATCCTTGCCTTTACTTATCATTGGATTTTGGAAAATTCATAGGCAAATGGTGAGATTAAGTTTGGTTCTAAAAGAATAACCAAGAGATTGGATGAATAATTGAAATGCTGAAAACACTAAATTTAATGCTAACTGGTACTCACATGTAAGACTAGGTGATTTAGTCCCAGATTAGGGTTTCTAGGCAGGACTATAAATATGGCAAAGATATGACTGAAACTCCTGAAATTTGCAAATTTTCCTATATTGGGATTCATATGCTAGAAGTGGTGTATCAGTCTAGTTAGGTTTTTCTAGAAATTCAAAGTGTAAATTTGCTCCTCAATGTCTGCTCTGTCCTTTCCACCTGATTTTTAGATCCGAAACTCTGATTTGCAACCTATAGATGTCTTCTAATGATCTTCAATGCAAGGTGACAAAATTTTCAACTTTGAATACTTTGACAAATTTTTCCAAACTTTCTCTTCAATGTATTCAACCTAGATCTACAAATCACACAATAAAGAGAGGGAAAAATGTTGTTTTGTTGGTAGAAAGGGGTTTGCATTGGTCAAACCCAATTTTGGTAATCAAACCTTGAAATGAAATGAAATAAGATGAAGGAATGATGAATGAACAACATGTAATGTTATAACCCAAAAAACCCTAGCAATAAAGTGTTGCAAACATGTACGAAGTGGCTCCAATGGATGTAGATCTTGACTCTTGCTTGAATTAGATAGATCTTCAATTGGATGCTAGCTTGAATTATGAAACCCTACATCACAATTGTTAGATAAAAAAAACATGATGCATGACGACTTTGACATGATACTTGATGCTTGACTAATGCTTCAAATCACTTCATAATCTACCCTTGAAGACTCTTGAATGATCTTGTAAACACTTGAAATTCTCTTGTGAACTCAAGTTTTCTATAAGAATGCTCATTCAACTTGCTAGGTGTAAAATGAGTTAAAAAAAATTGTATTTATACTTGTTTATTCCAATTTTTTCAAAATTACAACACGGCAAGCCAACATCAAATCTAGGAGAATAAAATATTGGCTTGAGAATTTGAATTAAATTTAAGTTTGGGCGACATGGGACTGATACACCATAAGTGGTGTATAAGTCTCAATAGGCATTAATTATGGGCCACATTTTCAAAATTACTTAGAATGATGTGAAATCTAGATCAGGGCCCAAAAATCTAGGTGGGACTCATATGCACAAGGTGGCGTATGAGTCTGAGATCACTAAATCTGGGCCACACAACCTAAAAACACCTAAATTATGATTGGATGTTGATTTATGTCAGTATTATCCTCATAAATATGTGGTAAATGAGGCTTGTGGATGTAAAATAAGGAAAATTAAAGCATAAAGAAGCCCGATTATTTAATAAAACCCTAGAAAAGTATGAAATTGTATTATGTAACACTTTACAACACCTTAAAATAAGGTACAATTAAGTTCATTTAGTTTGCAAGGGCCCACGACCTAATGTGAGTGTGTTAAATGCATTACAACACTAAGTCAAGGCATCATCAAGCTCAATTTTATAAGGAAGGCCCAAGCAAGTGTGAAAATGTCACGAATGACATTTTTCAACACTACAGGTAATATGTGTAGTGAGATATTCCTTAATTTTATTAAAGGATTTTTAAAAATACTCATCATAGTGGAAACTAGTTCTTTTATTGTGGAGGCATGTGAAAATGGTTGACACTTAATTTCTAGCTATGTAGTGAATCTATGAATAGTTGATAGCTTGCCCCATAGGTTGCATGGTTCCTTAAGATTTTTTCATGGGGGCATTATGTTAATATTATAACCTTAGTAATGTCTACCTCTATACCTAGCCTAGAAATAATGAATCCCAATAGTTTTATTGATGTAACCCCAAATACATGTTTTTTGGATTGATCCATACCTTATATTCTCTTAGCCACTAAAAATTATTTGTAACATCTATATGTGTTCATACCTTGTTTTTTATTTTCCCAGATGTCATCCTTAATGTTTTATTATTTCATGTAGCATGTCCTATGATATCACTATCATGGCTATTTTATAAGTGGCTCGTACAATTTTAAGCCTAAATGACATACCTAGTAACAAAAATTACATGGGTGATACCATCTCGTCTCCTACTATGAGGTCAATGATTACATTGATGTTGGGTATTAGGGAAAGTTATCTTTTGGACATGCCTTGTTTAGGTATCTAAAATTGGTACATATGTAGATGCCTTTGGGTTTCTTGTTAATACATATAATGTTGGGGATCAATTTTGGATAGATGATAGGTCAAATGAAACCAACCTCTACTATTTTATGTAACTCTTCTTTGACCAAGAGAGTGATTTGAGGATACATTTTTCAGAGCTTTTATTTAATGTGTTTTACATTAGGATTTACCATAAGGTGATGGACTACCATGGATCTAGGTCTAAATTGTACATATTTTTGTATGAACAAGAAAATACATTCATAGCATGTTTGATAATATATAAGATATGATGATTTAATGTTCTATAGGTTCCATGATAGCTATAATATTGGTGGTCCTTGGATTAGTATTTTTTCCTAGGTTCACCTCATGTGTGTCCTCAATTATGATTTTTAATCAATCTTGTCACTGTAGAGATGTCTAGGATAAGTCACGTTCCTCATCTATTGATGTTTTCATGAGGTTTTAATTTATTTTTTCTCTCTTTCTATATCAAATAACATATCAATGAAGTTTTCACTAGAGGACTTTGATTTTTTTTAAATTAAAAAATATATTTTTAGAGTAAGGAGCTTATATTTATCTCCAAAATATGCTATATGTGGATCATTTTTTGCTCTAAGTGTTTATTTCTCCTTGCTTTAATCTCTTGCACTTGAGGCCTTCATATCTCTTTTGGCCCAAGGCCCTTATCTCTTTCAACTTTTATTTTTTCCTGCCACTTGTCATCTCAACACATGTTGTTGGAACCTATAGAAGGATTTTGGCGAAAAAGGTGCGTAATGGTTCCACGTAGTGGATGCACTACCTTTTTGGGTTTTGTTTTCTCTTCGAGCCTGATGATATACATGTGGCACCCCCACGGGTGTTTTCCTCTAAACTTCTCTCCCATTTTTTGAAAAATTCCCACCCGCTTGCCACATCACCCGTCTTTTGTGAGGGAGTTCTCTTCACTGTCAGGGCAGGGCTTTTACGAATATTGTTAGGTGGTAACATTTTTTGTTTCCTCTGCCACTCCTATAGTCAGCTTCTTTTGACATCACCATTACTACTAGCATCGCATCAGATCAGATCAAATAAATACAAGCATTTAAAGCCATGTGTTCCTTCTGACAAGGAGATCTGCACGAAGCTTGGTTGAGATATGAATCATTGAGCTGTACACATGTCAATATGGAAGAAGCTCAATTTTTATTATCAGATCAGATCCAATTTTTGATCAGATTTCAAGGTTGTCTGGTGGCAACACCTGTTAGTGTTTTCAAATTTTGTGGTGAGGAGTGCTTGGTGCCTGTATTCTCCCCTTTTCTTATAAAAGGGAAGTTTTCCTCGAGAGGAGGACATGATGATCAATGATTAGATAGATACAATAGATAGATTATCAATAGCAATAGGATAGGATATAGCAGATTTCTTGTAGAGCTTTAATCACTCTTTTGTAATTGATGTCAAGACACTTATTCAGTTGTTTGACCTTAGCATTTTTCAACAATCTTAAGAAAAAATTTGTAGCACATTGTGCTCATGTGGTCTTTATTTTACACTTTGTTCTCAGTCATATATATATCAAATTCTTTGTATTCTAAGTTATTTTTGTGTATAAGTCTTGATTATTAATTTTCAATTGTTAATCTTCTATGACCTTTGAACCTCAAATTTTAGGAAATTGAATCATGTTTTTGATACTCTTTTAATCTCTTGTTAAAGTTTCTAGTGGTTTCATATTATTCTGTTAAGTGGATAGCTCTGTAAGAATCTAAAGTATCCCATATGAATTTGGGTTTTCTTTTTTTTGCTTGAACCTTAATGGATGCTTCCCATAGGAGGATTTTAATGTCTACTCTGTACCTACATCAACCTTAGTTATTCATTCTCCTTCCAATAATGAATGGTTTGTGGCATTCTATGTTCACTTTATCAAAAAAATGGAGTTGTTAAGGGTCTTTGAAATGTTGTAAAACCTTTGGTGCATCACCACCTTTTCATTTATGAATTTCCTTCTCCCTTTTCCCATACCCTAAAGAATATCTAACTTCTTTAACAATCCTGGAGGTTATTTAGTGAGGCACAAGTAGGTCCCCCACTCACTAAATTTCCCATAAGGCTGTTCGAGAGAAGCGCAAGATTTTAAGATGAATAGTTATTTTTTTGGCATGCCCGATGGGACCAAGATCTTTCATAGTGTCTGATACTTAGCCTTAAAGATGCATTTTAAAGTCAGACTAATAGAGGGATTGGTATACTCATGCCTAGTGTCCAAACCAAAGCATCTTATAAAGGTAATTTCTAGTATTCTTAATTACCCTCTTCAGCCCCTAGGAGAAGATGGGTCACAGGTTTTGTATCACCTGTCAAAAGCAATAGAGTTAGAAGTGCTAGCTTGGAGTCTAGAGCTTTATCTACCCCTCCAGGTGGCCAAAATTTTCAAATCAGAATACCTATTTACCCAGTCCATAGGGGTTGTTTCTGATGCTCTCCAAGGAGCACCTAGAATTTATTTTGTAATGTGGGATAGTGGTTTTCTGCTAGTGCGACCCACCCCTCCAGATGTGTGGCCCACCATCCCTGCCAATTCCCTCAAATACATTTCAAATTTTAATGTGGAGGATTTTAAAATGCCTCCTGAACATCTCCAAGACATATCAAAGATCTGTAGGAATCATAATATCATGGAGAAAAATATTTCCCTCATATTATTAGCTGCATCTTTTAAAGGAAAGGCTGAAGATTGGTATAGGTACCTAACTCACAATGCCATCTGCTCTTGGGATTACCTCAGAGACAAGATTTTTCTTCAATTTTTGGAGAAGGGAGACTGATCATCGTTACTATAGTAATTGATCACAGTCAAGAGATCCTTGTATGAGGCCATGGTCAACTTCAACACTAGGTTCCATAAAACCTGGCGAAGAATTCCCATGGTAGCCAAGCCTCCAATGACCATGGCATTCATGTTCTATTTGAAGGATTTCAATTTGGATATCACAATCATGGTACAATTTCTTGAAGGCGATAATTTTCCTAAAACATATGATCTAGCTATGAGAGTGGAGAATAGTTTAATAGATGCCAAGAAGCTTCCACCATGACCACCAATGCCAATGTTTGTAGAGATTTATGGAGGAACACAAGAGGAGGCATATCCCAACACCCTTGCTTTACTCCCTAGCACGTCAGCTATACTACCACCTTCATTGTATGCGTACCCGAATGTGCAACCAAGCATGTTGGGCTCTTCTTCATTGGTCGTAGATTTCAATGGAATGAAGAATATAATGAGAAATTTCAGAAATGAGCTCGTCATTATTTGATGCCAACAGGAAGCACCTCCAAATCTCCCCATGCAAAATTATCAAGGAGGGAGATCACCTTTCCAGTTGTAGAGAAGGGGGTTTCACTACTCATTAGTCTCTTTATTATCAAGAGATTCCTAAGGGGAGAACTACCCTAAACTACCTCAAGGAACAACATGAGAATTCTAGAAATGGAAAGAGAAAATCACAAAGGTTTTTTAGAAAAACTTATAGGCTCTTAGCCAAAGGACAGTAGCATGGAATACAGACGACAACACGGTGTACTGGCATCTCAGAGGAATAGTGGCGTCTCGTATAGACTAGGAATCGAGAACATCACATAAAACAACAAAGTGACTACTAGTAATCTAATTACTGAAAACTTCCAGAGTACAAGAAAATAATAGAATATGATAGCATTGAAATAAAGTAAAGTAAATGATAGAACTGAAGAGAAGAAGAGAAGAAGAGATAGAAACTTCTCACAACAACCCAAGTGATGAAGCCTCCAACACATGAATGTCTTCAATACCTGCATGTGTAAGATTTGGAGAAAGAGTTGGGGCTATATAGGGGTTTTCCTTAGTCAAACGCCTATTTTCGTGTTCCCACCTCTATGGACAACTAGATAGATAGAGTGAAATAAAGTATGCGATGGGTGATAAAAGAAAACCCTGCTCGAGGAGGAGAACCTGTATCACAAAATATAGGTGATAAAAGCAATCCCCACTTGAGGAGAACCTGCATCACAAAATATAGACACAATAGATATGGTATGTGTGAAATCCCAGGATGCTCGCAAGAAAAATCTAAGGGAGATGTCAATTGTGAGGCTTAAGGAATCCAAAGAGGGAGAGCAAGATAGCTACAAGAGCTAAGAGAATTGTAAAGATTGTTGTGAGAGCTAGAGAGTGCTTGAGGCTTCTGTAACAAGTGAGAGATTTGTGTAAGAAAGAGAGTAAAGAGGGAAAAGAGAGAAGCCAAGAAGCTAGAGTGAAGCTAGAAAACCAAATGGATTGAAAAGATGACTTTTAAAGAGAGAAAAGAAGCTTCCTGGGCGGTTACAAAGAATCTCGAGCTATTACTACCGACAAAACTTGTTGACAAGCAAAAAAATGCTTGGAGGCAGTTGTTTGAATGTTGAAACTTCGCAGGATGGTAGCGCAATGTGCATACATCTACATGGCATGCTAGTGTCTAGACACATCACTCTACAAAATGACATGGATGGGAAAAGCACAAGGTTTGACATAAAGCTGACGCTCGAGGGTAGCTGCTGAAAAGGGATTTTTGAGCATCCTAAGAGGGGAAAAGACTAATGCAGGGGGTAAAATGAGCCTACACAAGTGCTATGTGATTGGAAACTAAAGCAAATACAAGAATGTATGTGAAATTGTGAGGGGTGAAATTTTATGACATTACATTTTTCCCCCACTTTAGCGGGCACATGAAGCTACACTAATATGCATGCTAAAGGAAATATACTAAACATAAATAACATCATGATACCAAAAGGATACTATAGAGGAAGAAAATAACTCTTCGAACAAAGGAAGTGTGTCCCCAGGTTGAAGACCTACAAAAAAAACATAGTAGACAAGAAATACATACACAAGAAAACAAGGTTAGAACATTTAAAACACATACAGATAGGTGCCTAACTTTAAACTAAAGGATTTGAGTCAGCAAAGTGAAAGAGACCTCAATGTAAAAGGTTGTCTCAGTACCATGCATTGTCCCCAAATTAAAACAATAGCATGTAGTAGAATTCTAAAATGAAGAGAAGACTGTAAGGGTTGATCGATTCAAGAGAAGAATGCACCCAAAAGTCAGGGAAGCAACCAATATCAAAGAAAGAAAGAGCATATACATAGGATAAAGAAGATGCAGATCTTCGATCCGGTATAAACAATAGAGAAGAAAGAGAATTTAGGAGAAATATGAAGAAGCTAGAAAGGAATGAAATTTCCAAGAGAGATGGCTCCATAGGTCCTCGGACCCAAGGAGAGAAACAAATGTGTCACAGATCCACATAACTATGGAAGTTGAACAGAGGGCTCTACAGAGTTGAAAAAATTGCACCAAAGGCCTGCAAACCAATGGTGAACTAAAACCACAAGATGCAAGCACTTCATAGGCCCTCGGTCATGCAAAGAAGGAATTACCCCAAGTACTCTCTCATGAAGGAAGCCCAATGAAAGGGAACTTTGTAAAGTCATATTGAAAAGTGACTTCATAGGTGCACTTACAAAGCAACATGTGAATCCGCAAACAAAACATGTTAGGTAAGCTTGATACAAAGAAGCTCTATAGGTTCTCGGTCCTATAGAGAAAGACTAATCAAAAGAACCTGTGGCTACTACAAGATGAATTGCAGGATAGTCATAGAAAAGAAAGGTCTAGCCGGGTTGCCCCCAAGCTAGACACCATAGAATTCATTTGAGAGAAAAGATTTCAAAGGGGGTCCCTCGGGGATCCTTCAAAAGAAAAAGGGGTCCAGTCAAGGGATGCTTCATTTGAAATACATAGAGAAGAGAGGGGGTCCTTTGAGAGGGACACACATCTCTAGAACAAGTTATCATTGCCCCCAACACACAAGGGAGGAAAACCATGCAAGATAATAAGAACATACAAGATAGAGGTAGACCTCAATATCACTTGTCATTTGAAGAAGATTAAGGTGCATCAACAAAAAAATGACTGATGGGACTTGAATCAAGAACTTGTTGTATTTTATCTTTCAAGGCCTTACATTCACTAATGGAATGTCCAGGCACTCGATAGTATGCACAAAAATAATATTTTTCTTTATCATGCTTATGAATTTCTTATGTGTGGGAGAAGGAAGATTAATCAAGTGGGATTTTAGAAGCATCAAAAAAATAAGCTCTTGCTCAGATAAAGAATGAGGAGTATTAAGCAAACCTTTCTCTTGTGGAGAAAAGTTTGAATGCTCACAAGAAGAAGACATGAATATAACAAATAAGGGCAGATGAATCAAACCACGAGAATGAGGTTGAGAGATAATCATGCCAACATTTAGCCATGGTTTTCATTTAGATTGTTTATTCAAGCAACCAAGCCCTAAATTATACCTACGAGGTACACATTCTATAGGGACCTAAATGCCTTGTTCACTATGCCCACAACCTTTACGCCCATAGCCATATTTAGAGACAAACTTAAAGCCAGGGCCATCTTGGGAAGGAGGAGGATCTTCATAGAGAGCATTATCCCAACAAGGGCGATCATACTCTTCTATGGGATCACCATCAATCTTCTTGATAGGACTACCAACATTAGCCTCTTTAATAGAGGTGTGATCATCTTCCTCATAAGGGGAAGGATCAACATCAAGAACATTACAATTATTGCTCACATTATCCTACGATACAAAAGAATAATCATCTTTGATAGCAGGTTTGGATGATGTTATTGGTAGTTTAGGATCAATAGGATTCACTTTGTATTCTTCAATGAAGAATTTATAGAAATTCAAGAATCCCCAATCATCACCAAGAAATGCATTATTTTTAGAAGTTGAAGGAGTAGACATAATATTTATTGCTTTAGAAGGATCTTCTTCAGGGACATCTATCTCAAGAGTATCCTTTGTAGTAGGTACCACTAGAGTAAACATCGACACATTGGAAGACATCAAAGGAATACGAGTAGGAACAACCGAAACCTGACCAACAGTTGCCATCCCACATAAGTGCATAGCCTCGGGGTCAGCCCTGATTGTGACTACTCAATTATTGTAAATGAACTGAATAGATTTATGCAAGGTAGACAAGACTGCACCCATAGCATGAATCCACGATCTACCAAGAAGAAGGTTATATGGTAATTTTTTTGACATAACATATACAAGGGTGGGTACAGTAATGGGTCCCAACCTCAAAGGAAAGGCTATCATGCCTAGGGTTTGTCGATTGACATTATCGAACCCATGGATGACAACAAAAGAAGCATTAAGAGAAGATGAATCAATATTAATCTTAGGCAATAGATCAATGCTACATACATTGAGCACCAAACCAACATCAACAAAAGTATGTCTAATCCCGATATTATTAATGTTGACTATGATCATTAGAGGGTCTACTTGCTTCTGTACTTCCGGAGGTGGGAGTTCGTGCAAATAGAATGTGATATTCAGTGAATCCAAACAAATATGAGCTATCAACACATTAAAATCCATTGATCTAGAAGAAGAAGGCATGGGGATCTTTTGTAAGGCTTCACAAAGCATACCTTGGTAAACCGAAGTAGACTGAAGCAAGTCCCACAGTGAGATCTTAGCCGGAGTAACTCAAAGTTGCTCAACAAGATCGTAATCACTGGGTGCTTTAGTTGTAGGTTTAGGTGCTTGAGGAAGGCTTGGTTGAGAAGGTGGTAATGTTGGAGTATAGAAAACACTGAGAGGGGGGGTGAATTAGTTTTGTAGATTTCAAAATTTTAATTTACTTTCTTTCAACAAATTTGTAAACAAAAATAATGATGCTGATAAAACTTAATCAGTTTGGCATGCTTCATCAATGTAATATTCTAAATACTGAATAGTAATCAATACAAAATGCTTAGACATGAATGATAAGTAAATCACACAATAATAGAAACCATGACACAATAAATTTCAGGAGTGGAAAACCCTCATGGGGTAGAAAACCACTCAAATTGCCTCACTGGCTTAATCAAAATGCCTCATTGGCAACACAAGCCTCACTGGCTACAAATGCCTCACTAGTAACACAGTCCTCACTGGCTACAAAACCTCACTAGTTACAAGATGCCTCACTGACAATGATCAATCTGACTAACTTTCATCATTTTAACTTTGTACTATACTTTTATGAATAGAGAATAATTCAACTACAGAGGATCACTCTGTTTCACTACAAATTACATTTCATTTTCAATCCAATACACTTAGCATCCTAAATATTCATTTACCATAATCTTTAAAATATCAAATGTACCAATTACAATCTGCTTTGCATAATGTTTGCAAAACTCTTATTACAAAAATTAGATTATGCTTCCATTCCTTCTGTAAAACCTTCGAACACATAACAGTGTCAAAGCACTATTTAAATAAACAATTGTATCACCTGATATGCTGCCACTTGTCAACAAATGTAACCATTAGATAAACCACTTTCAAATTGTATCAAACTATCCCATATCGAGTCATCAATGTGACTCCACCAGTTAACTTCATAAAAGCTATCTTTTAATCCATGTGTGATCAATACAATATATGAACTATAAACCCAAGGTATTGACACCACAAACTATGCACAAAATGTATTATAACTGAGAACACATATGCATCAAGACCATACAACAAATACAAGAGAAACCCCCAACATGTTGACATTGACTATGTTATGATATGAAGACTTAGACACAATGCAACAAACTTTAGTATATACCATGTATAGATAGTAGCATGTATATGGCACAAAACCCATGTCCAAATCAACACAACAGATGCATTATATGGCCTTTTACATAGGCTTAAAAAAAAAAAATGATATGATATTTCGTGCCCTAGTAACAAGGTATTGTATAAACCAAAACAATAAACACATATATGATTGAAGGAACAAACACTTGTTGACATTTCAAATGTAGAATATTTCAAACATAAGACCCCAAATGTTTGAATCAACAAGGAACCCCAAATGACAATAACTTGTGATAGCATAAAGGACTTTAGAAACCCAACTGCTAAGAACATGAGTCCACCCAAACATAACAAATACACTAAAATCCCTTGTAAAAACAACATGACTTAAACCATTGACCTTGAATCAAAACACCTTTTCCAGATTATGCAAACTCATCTAGAAACCAAACTAGGGTTTAAACAAGAAATCGGGTTACCACTTTGATTATGTTGAACCCTTACAAAATGAGGTTGGTGTCACCTTGTAGAAGGTGAGAGAAAATTTCTTGAAACCATTTCTCTTCATTTTCAGCTGCCATACCACAATTCTTCCAATCTTCATCGAGCCCTAAATTGACCATTGTCCTCACCAAAAAACTACCTTTGTGTTTAGCTGATAGTTAAAGAAAATTAGGGCACAATTATTGTGTCGGTGTTAACAATTTTTTTTTTTTGTTATGTCCTCAAAAACATTATGTCGGCATTTGCATATAATTTTTCTCACTATCATGACCATCATAGTACCCGTGTATCACCTTATTATGTGTCTCAATCACATGTGATAATCAATCACTTACACCTTGTCAATCTCCATGAATGTTTGCAAGTTTACCTTATTCTTTAGAATGCTCAAAAGTCTATGCACTTTGACTTGCAAGAATAATCATTTCTTTCACAACCTTATATCTATGCAATGATATTAACAAATTTATTGCACCGAATCAATGTCTATATATATATATATCATTGAACAATGAATTGTTCAATGAATATGATATCAACTAAAGATATACAAATATATTGTCCCCCAAAACTGAAATTCTACCAAATCCTTATACCACTATCCCCATGAATGAATACCAAAGCCTTATAACCTCTGAATGTAGTGCAATCAAATTGAAACATTAGATAAACCTAAGTGTGTTGAATGTAAGTATCACCTTGTACCTCTTGACTTCATGTACCTTCATGTTCCCCCTTTAATTTCAATGAAAACACAACCTTTGACATCAATGAAAAACTTGCATTCCAATAGGTAAATAAGTAGGTTGATCAACATTTTGTTTATTCTTTCTAGTATTATAAGTATGGGCTACCACTCTATAAGAGGGAATTCTTAGAAACATTAGGAGAATCACTATAAAATGGAACACCGTTAATAGAACAAATCCTTTTAGGAGAAGGACTAGTTGGAGTTAGATAAATTACTAGTCTCTTAGGCCTTTGAGGGGTAGCAGAGACATATATTACATTTACAAAATCATCACAACTAGTGGAATAATTTTTCAAACAAATATTATCAACATCGATCCAAGAAGGATGAAATGTGGAAGGAGATTCAACATTCACTAATGCATCATCTCTAAAAGAGAGTGGATTGGAATGAAGAGAAGGTAGAGTAATGTTAAGAAAGGTATAAATGATTCCATCCTCTTGCACTAAAACATCCTTAGGAGGAATTTTAGGAGAGGGATCAACAAAGAATAATAAGAAAGGAGAGAAAAACTCATTTTCACACGCTTGTAAGAGAACTTATTGAAGCTTCTTAAGAAAGCTGGAAAGGGATAAAATTATGAAAGATAAAAAGTATATTTTGAAATAGAGATATAGAAAAGTTGGCTAAAGGCTGACGTATATCTCTATTGAGAGGGGATTTTCTAATCACAAGTCTCTTTATTCTCAAGAGATTCCCGAGGGGAAAACTACCCTAAACTACCTCAAGGAACAACACGAGAGTTCTAGAATCGAAAAGAGAAGATCACAAAGGTTTTTTGGACAAAATTATAGGCTCTCGACCAAAGGACAACAACGCATAATACGTACGACAATGTGACATGCTAGCATCTCATATGGACCAGAAACTAAGAACGTCACATAAAACAACAAAGTGACTACTAGAAATCTAATTACTGCGAACTTTTAGAGTACAAGAAAATAACAAAATACAATAGCATTGAAATAAAGTAAAGTAAATGATAGAACTGAAGACAAGAAGAGATAGAAACTTCTCACAACAACCCAAGTAATGAAGCCTCCAACACATGAATTTCTTCAACACTTGCATGCATAAGATCTAGAGAAAGTGTTGGGGATGTATAAGGGTTTTCCTAAGTCAAATCCTCGTTTTGGTGTTCCCACCTCCACAATAGCCAGATAGATAGAGAGAAATAAAGTATGTGATGAGTGATAAAAGCAAACTCCGCTAGAGGAGGAGAACTTGTATCACAAAATATAGGTGATAAAAGAAATCCTCACTCAAAGAGGAGAACCCATATCAAAAAATATAGATGCAATAGATAGGGGATGTGTAAAATCCTAGGATGCTCGCAAGCACAAGCTAAGGGAGATGTCAATTGTGAGGCTTAAGGAAGCCAAAGAGGGAGAGCAAGATAGCTATGAGAACCAACAACATTGTAAAGAGTGTTGTGAGAGCTTGAGAGTGATTGAGGTTGCTATTAAAAGTGAGAGATTTGTGCAAGAAAGAGAGTAAAGAGGGAAAAGAGAGAAGCCAAGAAGCTAGAGTGAAGCTAGAATACCAAATGGATTGAAAATATGACTTTTAAAGAGAGAAAGAAGCTTCCCAAGCGGTTAAAAGGCATCCCAAGCTGTTACTACTAATAAATCTTGTTGAAAAGTGGCAAACATGCTCAGAGGTGGTCATTTGAAGGTTGAAATGTCGCAGGACACTAGCGCAATGCACAGATGTCCGCGCAGTGCGCTAGTGCCTAGACACATCGCACTACAAAATGACCTGGATGGGAAAAGCACAAGGTTTGACGTAAAGCTAACACACGAGGGTAGTTTCTAAAAAGGTGTTTTTGAGCATCTTTAGAGGGGAAATGGCTAATGTAGGGGCTAAAATGAGCCTACACAAGTGCTAGGGGAGTGGACACTAAAGTGTATGCAAGAATGTATGTGAAATTGTGAGGGGTGCAATTTTACGACATTACACCAAAATAACACATACCAAGGAGCCCCAAGAGGGGGTAATCAGCCACAAGCATCAATATAGATGGTCCCGATGACCACTCCATTGTAGACGGTAAAAAACAGCATGATCAAGGACTTGATTCTAGGACAAAACAACCTAGCAGAAGATGCAAACACATGGTGTTTTCTGTGCAATGATGCCCATATACCTTGAAATTGTTTGCGGGGAAATCTTCAGGAAAACGTGGTAGAACAAAGAAGTCAAGGCATTCCTACAGACATCAAAAGTTATTATTCTCCTAGGATTGAGAATGCCAGATTTAGTGCTTAGATGTAGGGAATGTCCCTAGAGAAAGAATTGGATATCTCCCCTGACTAAGCGCTCTTTTCTTGGATGGAGGGAGAAGAATCAATGTTCACAAATGAAGTCTTGACTACGAGAACATTGTAGGCATAGTCAGACTATAATACTTGATCAAAGAGAAGGTATACCAAATAATATGTGCCGCATGTACCATCAGCACCACCAGCCCAACAACCACAACAACCTTAGCCGTAGATATCACAATCACAACCAAAAGCCACAAATAAGTTTTTTTGTCCACTTGTGGTAGACCAACCTTTTCCTAAGGAAAAAGAAGCACCCTCACTCAAATCGAAGGTTCTTCTAATCAGAACACTTAATGTGGTGGAGCAATTGAAGAAGGCTCCCACTAATGTATTCCTATGGGATTTCGTATCCATTTTAGAGTAGCAGACTTTGCATTAGGATGCGTTGAATAGAGAGGAACAAACTTCACCATCGGATCTAGTCCTATCACACGACCAAGATAAGGGAAAAATACCTACGTCAGAACCCCAAACTTTAGGGATTGCAACAAATGTAAATACGATGGACAAAACAAATATGAAAGAAGTAAGTAAGCCAAAGCCCACTCCCTTCTTCTTGACTCATTGTAGGGGATAAGTTACTGTATAATAATATGATATATTCAGGGGCCAATTTTACAGTCATGACCAAGCTAGTGGCCAATGCTCTAAACTTGAAATATGATCCCATTGACAAGGGAATTATGCAGTTAGATGGAAAGAAGGTCTCGACCATAGGTTGCATTAAGGAACTCTCTTTAACTCTGTATTCCTATCTGAGCCAAACTGTTACTCAAGAAGTGGTCATAATTGACATCTCACTATCTTCAGAATGTGCCTATCAAGGGACTTCATAGAAAAGATTGGTGGATACTTGGCACTTGACTTGTCCCACTTAATACTAAGGAATAAGCATGGAGCATTGAGATTAAAATCCTCTCTGAACCTTTGCATCTCGAACACATTATGAAGGATGAAGTAATGAGTTTTGAGACAACACATACCTCCATTTCCAAGAAGGAGATGTATTGCATAGAGATGTTGGAAGAAGAAGAGGCCACAAGTGATTGGAGCCCAGAAGAAGTCCTACTAAACCAATTCATTGATTCTGATCCTTTTGAGAACTTCCATGCTACCAATCTAAGCACATATGTAATCTTTGATGAGGACTAGACCCTCTCAAAACTAATCAAGGAGAAAGAGGACCTGAATGAACCTACTAAAAATGGCTTATGGACACTACATTTTGATGGTGCCAAGTGCAAGGCTAGCTCTAGAGCTGATATCCATCTTATGTCTTCAACTAGATTGAAAACCCTCAGAGCTTTCCACTTTCAGTTCCCATGTTCAAACAATGATGTAGAATATGAAGGACTGGTTCATGGTTTGACTTTGGAAGAATGGATGAGTGTAAAAGGAATACAAGTGTTTAGATACTTTGAGCTGGTGGTAAGCCAGATCCGAGGACAGGTGGCCATAAAGAATGTGAGAATGCACTTCTACCAACATAGAGTGTGGGACTTGATCAAAAGATTTGAGGCTTTTAATATCCAGGTCATTTTGAGATCTCAAAACTCTGCTACAGATAGAATGGCTTCAGTCGTTTTGCAATTTGAGCCAATTTTTGAGTTAGTTGAGAACCAACATGCAATACGCATCATCGTCAGACCATCTATCACTAATAATGATCAAAATTGGTAGGTCTTCGAAGATGATTCCCAAATTTCTACTTTCCTACGATAGTTAGGAGAATATTTGATCAAACACAACTCAAATTCAAAGTGGTTGGCGAGGGGAAAGTGATCCAACTCAAAAACAATAAGCTCTGATGAAGCTTAATTACTTTAGAGAATCTCTTTGACTGTGAAGATGTGAAAAAAAGTAAATAGATATTCATGGCCAACAAGGAGGATTATGAAGACCTCAAATTCAGAGATGGAAAGAGGCTCAAATTTAGGAGGAATGTGTCACATCATGATAAAGAGAAGTTGAAATCTCTATGTGCAAAGTATAATAGATTCATGGATTGGACCTATGATGATTTCAAAGGATATGATCCTAGCATAATCCAACACACTATTGACTTGGTCGAGGGATCTAAGCCCATCTGATAGAAGTAAAGGCCAATCAAATCAAAGGTGGAAGCCCTAATGGCACAAGAGCTTACAAAGCTGACCAAGTTGAAGATTATATAGCTGATTAAACACTCAACTTGGGTGTCCAATATTGTCTCGAACTAAAAGAAGAATGACGAAATTTGGATTTGTGTAGATTTTTGGGACTTGAACAAAGCCTCATTAAAGGATCACTACACTTTGCCTTCGATGGAGAAGATATTACAAAATGTAGTGGGATCAGAAATATTCTCATTACTTGATGGCTTTTCGGGCTACAATCAAGTCTATGTGAAGGAGGGGGATCAACACAAAATGATGTTCACCACCAAGTGGGGGACGTTCACATATGCGAAAATGCACTTTGGCATCTCAAATGTGGGTGCCACTTTTCAACATGTGATGGAAATTGCATTTAAGGTTTTGATCAACAAGATCATCCTTATATATCTGGATGACCTAACCATATTTTTGAAATCTAGGGATGATCATTTTGATCACCTAGAAATGGCTTTCCAGAAGTGCCAAAAGTTTGCTCAATTTTTTTAAATCCCCAAAAATGTGTATTTCGAGTACTGAAAGGAAACATGCTTGGATTTGTGGTGTCCAAGTAAGGGATAGCCATTGATCCCTGAAGGCTATTAAAAAAATACCGCTACCTGTTAATCACAAGGGATTGTAGTTTTTCTTGGGGAAGATTAACTTTGTTAGCTGATTTATCTCATATTTTGTAGGAATTGTGAGACCTATGATGCTAATGTTAAAGAAAGGCTTATCATTCAAATGGACCGAGGAAGGAAAACTCCCCTTTGGGAAAATTAAGGTAGCCATCTCCACAACTTTGGTGTTAGCCAACCTATACTTTTCAAAAGATTTTTTGCTATACATTTACAGTGGCCCACAAAGGATAGCCTCTATGCTCATATTGAAGGATGGGGAAGGAAGTGGGGAACATCCCATCACTTTCCATTCAAGGACCCTAAAGCGGTACGAAAATGGAGATAGAATTTTATAGAGAAAAAGACCTTTGTTATTGTGAAAAGCATCAAAAAAATTTGGCACTTGGTTTTAGCCAGTAAAATTACGGTCCTCATCACCCATCCTAGTGTGAGGGAGTATATCATAGAGTGAAAAATCACCGAGAAAAGGGAAAACTTGATCACTAAGATCCTAGAGTATGATGTTGACATCCAATCAAGAAAAATGGTTAGAGGAAGAGGCCTATGTGAGTATCTTGCTCAAGAGCTTGATCCTAAAACAAAAGAGGAGGTAGACTAGGTCTTTGCAAATCAATTCAAGACAGATGAGTCTTGGGTGGCTGATCAGATGAGATTCATGTAGACCGACCAGTATCCACTCGATGTCTTGACACATAAGAGGAGATAGTATAGGCTTCAATGCATTGGATATGTACTTGTTGAAGGAATTCTATTTAAAAGGAACTATGACGAAGTTCTACTCTACTATGTGGATAAAGTACAAGTGAAAAGAATCCTAGGAAAATTTCTCTACCAAGACCATGGCCTTAAAAATCATGTGAGAAGAATACTACTGGCCGGCATTATTCTTTGAGGCCTACGATCTAATAAGGAAGTGCTCTCAATGCCAATTTTTCATCAACAAGTGGAAGAACTCCACTATGCCCCTTGTGGCGTAGAAAATTGGACACTCTTGAGAAAAGAGACAATTTCACACTTAATTGGACAAACTTTTGAGTACCCTTGCATTATTCAAAACAAAATTTATAGGCCCCTAAGACCCATTATTTTTTATCTAGAGGCTCGTTTCACTTGAGAAATCAATTAAATCCTGACAAACAACACTTAATTCATGCATATCCCAAAAACCCACCTTCAAAAACCACTAGTCGGACCCATTTTCCACCTTGGGAAAATGAGTCCTCACTTTAGTGAGAGGATGAACTTGCTTCAAAATCACACTAAAGTAGCCATGCATATTGAGAGGGATCCAAATGCACTTATTTTAGCAAGATGGAATGACAATGATCAAGAGGGATGATCAAGCCCCCAGGATGACTATCCCATGGCAAACTAAACATAAGAAAAAACAAACACACATGTGGATTAGAAGAAGAAAATGGAGAATCAGATCAAGCTTCAATCGTCTGTCCAACTAGTTGTGGATTAGATCTAGGTTTTTTGTGAGAAAAAGATAATGCATACTCACTCTGAGGTGACGAAACTTATGGTAGTTTTCCAAGTGAGAAGACCCAAAAGGTGAAGTACATATGCTAGTTGGTATGCACTCACAAACACATAGGTGGCTATGGGGAAAGTCGTGCCACTGAATGGGCTTCCCGCTCAACCATATTAAAGTTATACCTCCTAATAACTTTAACAAGAAACCACAAGGAAAATGTCAGTTCGTGCTTCATGAGACAAGAAAAACTTTGTATGATTAGAACCCATGAACAAAGAGCAAGGTACCATAGGCATGCAAGTTGCGTTATGAAAGGTGGAAAAAATGTAAAATGTAAAAGATGTTCAAAGGAGTCTTGTTAAGTTCTTGCAAGGTCTGGCACTTAGGGAACATTGTGTCTAATGTCTCCAAGAGAGGACCAATCAAAGAATAAAATATTCACAACTTAGGGGATGCAGTGCATTGCATCAGGCCACTAAGAGGAATGTAATATGGTAAGATAGATCACACTTATGAAAGACATCACATCCAATGTCATCCACAAAGTGACAAACACATCGTATGAAGTGACAAGGCTACACTAAGAACCAAGAATGAAAATAAATTATGCCCATGTATGCCCCCCACTTTAAAGGAATTACACACCATTCTGTGAGAAATTACTTTAAAGTAGCAAAGGAAAAATAAATACAAAAAGAAAACAAGACATGAGAGCCAACATGAAAAGCCCCTATGCTCTAAGTTAGGCTGATTCATGTAAACAAAAAAAGAAATCAAAAGAAAGGGAGGTTGCCCCACAGAAAGGAACACACAAAACACATAAGGGATCTATGGATTTTGGGTCAGCATGTTCATTGCTACAATGTTTTTATTAAAGAGCTTGGAACTGTCATCATTCCCCAAATACACATAAAAGTAGAAGAATGACACAAAGAGAGCGAAAAAAAGGAAAAAAAAGTCCATTTTGGGTCAACATGGAAGATACATTGCAGTCTCAATGCTTTGCATCATCCCCAAAATGAAAGCACAAGAAAAAAGAAAACAAAAAGGAAATTATTTTGGGTCAACATGAAGGAGACATTTTGGTCTCAATGCCTTGCATCATCCCCAAAAGGAAAAACACAAGAAAAAGACAAAGGAAAAGGAAAAGGGACCTTTGGGTCAACATGGAAGAGACATAGGGCATCTCAATGCTTTGCGTCATCCCCAAAAGGAAAACACAAAACTGGAGTGGAAAATAAAATGCAAAACGTATGACATATAGAAGAATAGAGGTACAAATAGAGGAATTTCAAAGAGAGAGAAAACATCAAACACACATTATGGGGGAACATGATACACACATGAAAGAAAAATGCAAATATAAAAGGAGTGATTAATGCAAATGTAAGTCAACCATTAATGAAGTTATTGAATTCACAATCTGAAGTAATATAAGTGGAAGATGAATAACGTAGTTAAGAGACAAAGATAGATGCATTACAAGGACAAGGCTAACAACTTCTTGCCCCCATAGAGTGTAGGGTAAGAATGAGCTGATTTGGGTGATGGGAAAGGACCATGCAATAGTGAGAATAGAAAACTCTACAACTATGGCATGCAGAGAGGATTTTGTTTTAAGAGATGATAGGAAAGCAGTTGGTATTAGTGAAGTGATACTTGTCCAATATTTCCTTCAATGTCTAACATTCTTCGGTTTGATGTCCAAGAACATGATGATATTTGCAATATGGTATGTTAGAATCTTTAGGACAGATGACCAGCCTATTCATAGATGGTAAGAGTATAAGGCCTTTGTTTAAAAGCAATTGAAGTCTCCTTTCACATTTAGGTGGAGGATGAGTAGGAAACTTGATTTTTTTCAATTTTTATGGTCGTTTTCATTTGCTATACTCTCCTTTTTCATGAATGGAAGGAGGAAGAAGACCCATGGGGATCCTAGCATCCTTGGCATGAGAATCAGCTAATTGTTATTCTCATGGAAGGATAACATTCAAGTCACGAGGAGAATCAAAGATCATTCTACCATCATCACGAAGTCTCCAATATTTAAAAGGAGGCTTATTGGTATGAGGAGGATCTTGATATCCTAGTCCTGTTGTGTTTTCTTATATTGGTCTTTGTTTGAGAAGTTGATGAATGTTATGCTCATTTTTTATGTCACAACCTTATTTACATATGATAGTAAAGCCTTTTCCATATGTTTCTTCAAGGTTGATGGGAGTGTTTGTAACTTTGTGATCATAAAATGGTTGAGGATGTGGTTGTTTAGAGGAACTAGGTCCACTTGATGGAGGGAACATAGGTCCTTCATTGGTTTCAAGATGTAGGTATCCAAAGCGATTAGGAGGTGCAACAATAGGAAGGTCTTGTGACTTCATGGATGGATAAAAGGTTGCATTGGCTTCAAGGTTATCAAGACATTCATTTAAGAATTTGTTCATGCTATCATCATTTTCTCCAATGATGTCTACATCATGAGGAGGAAAATGATGAGGAGTTGAAGGAGAATGAGGAAGCTCAAGGTCATTAGGATCATAGCCAAAGGCACAATTAGAAATTTCTACTAAGGATTTCAATGAATTCCAAAACTTGTTAAAAGAAAAAGCCATGGTGTTGGTATGCACTCACAAAGACATAGGTGGCTATGGGAAAAGTCGTGCCGCTGAATGGGATTCCCGCTCAACCATATTAAAGTTATACCTCCTGATAAATTTAATAAGGTTCCATAAGGAAAATGTCGGTTCGTGCTTCATGAGACAAGCAAAGCTTTGTATTCTTAGAACCCATGAACAAAGAGAAAGGTACCACAGGCATGCAAGTTGCGTTATGCAAGGTGGAAAAATGTAAAATGTAAAAGATGTTCAAAGGAGTCTTGTTAATTTCATGCAAGGTTTGTCACTTAGGGAACATTGTGTCTAATATCTCCAAGAGATGAACAATCAAAGAATAAAATATTCACAACTCAGGGGATGTAGTGTGTCGCATCAGGCCACTAAGAGGAATGTAATATGCTAAGATAGATCACACTTATGAAGGAAATCACACCCAATGTTGTCCACAAAGTGGTGAACACATTGTATGGAGTGACAAGGCTACTCTAAGAATGCAAATGAAATGATGCCAATGTATTCCCCCCACTTTAGAGGAACTGCTACACACCGTGTTGTGAGCAATTACTTTAAAGTAGCAAAGGAAAAATGCAAAAAAGAAAACAAGACATTAGAGCCAACTTGGAAAGCCCCTGTGCCGAGTCATATGTTTCTAAGTTAGGCTACTTCATGTGAACGAAAAAGAAAGAAAAAGAAAAGGAGGTTTCCCCCTAGAAGGGAACACACCAAACACATAAGGGAACTATGGATTTGGGGTCAGTATGTTTGTTGCTGCAATGTTTTAATTAAAGAGCTCAGAACTGTCATCATTAGCCAAAGCACATAGAATTGGAAGAATGACACAAAGATAGTGGAAAAAAAAGAAAAAAAAAGTTTGTTTTGAGTCAACATGGAAGAGACATTGCAGTCTCAATGCTTTGCATCATCCCCAAAAGGAAAACACAAGCAAAAAGAAAACAAAAAGGAAAAGCTTTTGGGTCAACATGAAGGAGAATTTTTGGTCCCAATTCCTTGCGTCATCCCCAAAAGGAAAAACACAAGAAAAAGACAAAGGAAAAGGAAAAGGGACCGTTTGGGTCAACATGGAAGAGACATAGGGCGTCTCAACACTTTGTGTCGTCCCCAAAAGGAAAACACAAAAAAAAAGAAAAAAGAAAATGCAAAATGTACGACATATAGAAGAATAGAGGTACAAATAGAGGAATTTCACAAAGAGAGAGAGAACATCAAAAGCACATTATGGGGGAACATGATACACACATGCAATCAAATCAAAGAAAAATAAAAAGGAAAATGAATATAAAAGGCTAGTAAGGAGAATGCAAGTCAACCATATAACAAGTCATCCACCTCCCAATCATGTTCAGTATAATGCAAGGGCAGTTGACTGTCCAAAGGAAGAATTGCAAGTGTTGAGCTAGGGGAAGTGCGAGGTTCTTCACTTGGTGTAGTAGATTTATCATTTAAGCTGATGGATGATGAAAATAAATAATTTAAATCATTATGCACTTCTTCATCGATTTTAGTGATCTCTTCATCCTCATCATCATCTAGGTTAATCACGACGGGAGGACGAAGGGTAATTTCTAAGGAAGGATGTATCAGAAGTTGCAGCTATTGGATCAGATCATTTTTTTGTGAGGGTTGGACTGTACTATCTTGTGGTGGGTCAGGAGGATGAGGGTGATCATTTATTGCTTCTGTCAAAGGTAGAGGTTAATTTTATTTGTTATTTTCAATTTGCATTTGACAAGCAAGGAGACGACAACGACGCCTACGCTCCCTAGCACCACAATTTCTTTTAATTTTATTTTGAAGCTATTGAGGTGTAAGAGCAAGTTGATCCACCATAGGTTCCTTTTCTTTTGGAGGGGGAAGAACAGAACAAACCAAAGAAGATGGGTCAATCAATTTCTCTTTAGCTTTATAAACTTCTTCAATGCAAGGAGGCATGATGGGATTGGTTTCATTTTCTCTTGGGAATTTAAAAGAGGAAGGGAAAGTGTCTATGATTGGTTGCTTATGAGTTTGTATTGTTTGTTCAATGTTGGACTTAGGCTGAAGCATGGATTCGTCAAGGATAGGGGTAGTGGAAGTGGATGGGGACATGTTACGAAGAGAAAATTCAGCTATTCATTTGACTTTGAACTTTTGATAGGTTATGAAAATTGAGGGGTGATGGGTTCCATAGGTTCAGGCCAAAAGGCTTCTAAGGAAAAATTACATTTAGAGGAAAATGGATTAAAGCCACTATGGTGTATGGTAAATATTTCATTTCCATGTGGAAACTTCAAACATTTGTGAACAACTGAAGAGATTTCTTTCATCAAGCGAAGCCAAGGGTGAGCTAGCCACAGATGAAACTGATCCAATTGTGGAGTAATAGAAAATGTTACCTCCAAAGTTTTGGGTCCTATATGTAATGGGAGTACGATCGATCCAATTGTAGGGAATACAAAACCAATATGTGTTTCATTCCATGCAGTTGGTTTATTATAATCATCTTGATAAATATCATGTAATACTTAAAACTCTTCCATGATCACATTCTCGCCATAGGTGGGATCTATTAATATCCCATTGGTGGGCTTATCATAGATTCTGCTGGCTATGTAAAGAGGACCATCGGGAAGCTTTTTAAGTATATCATGAAAAGAAAAAGTAATATCAAGAGATTTTTTGGTTGGGCCCTTACAAGGGATAACTTCTATCATACCCACAAGTTCATCCATAGCATTGACTTGGGTAACATTTGGAGCTATCTCATGTTGTCCATTATTTGTATGAATGTTCATCACATGAGTGTTTGAAGGTTCACTAGCCATGACAAATGAAACATTTTGTTTAGGCATAGGGTTGGTAAAAATTTGTAAATTTTGGTTAGGGGGTGCAACAAACTTATTGCCTTGATCATTGACACCCGCAACAAACAAACAACTAGAATCAATGAGGTCTTGAACCTACATATTGAACATTATCTCTTTCTGATTTTCATTTGCATTTGCATCCTAGGACTCAATAGCATTGTCTTTTTCCTTGTTTTTGCATCCTAGGGCTTCTTAAAATTGCATTAGTGAAAGCATCATTTAGAGTTCATTATTGCATCTTATTTCACACTATCATTTCCAAATTTGGCATTTTTAGTCTTTATCTGCACTGTACAGACCTGAACACATCCATAAAAGTCAAAAAAATCAGAAAAAACTTAAAAATACTTATCTTGGGACTCATTCGCCACCTAGGGCGAATCAATCCCACTACAATTTTTGAATCAGTATTTCCAGAATTCAATTTATTGCTTTGTACATTTCTGTTTCCTGCACTTTCTATTTTGTCTTAGTTGAGTTATCTTTTCATTCATTAGCATAAACATCATTTTATTTTATGGAATTTATGGATAGTTTTAAATCTTTGCAAATTTCCTTTTCAGTATTAATTCCTAGTTCTTTTAGATCAGATCCATCAATACATAAAAACACAAAAACAACAACCTCAACCCAATCATTCAGACAAATGATTCAATTTAGAAATACCATCTCATCCAAGATTCTTAGTAGTGATGATGTAGACAAGTTAGATGGAGTCTTTCATGAATTCTTCTCACTAACTTCATCCTCTAAAGCTTTCCATGAGAAACCTAAAATGATTTCCGATAACCTATCCCTCAAACCTTTTAGTAGTGATGACCTTGGCTTGTTAGATGAAGCCCTTCAAGACTTCATCTCTCCTAAGTCATCCACTAAGGTTTTTTGTTCCCAAACTACAACCACAAATGTTAACACCTCTAACATTTACCTTGAAAAGCTTAAATCAATTGACAATAACATACCCCTCAAACCTTTTTAGTCAAGATGATTTGGACTTGTTAGATGAGCCTCTCCAGGACTTCATCTCACTCAAGTCATCCACTAGGGTTTTTGTGAGCAATCTAAAACTAAGGATGTTAATGTGATTCAACCTCAACTCATTATTTACCCACCCTCACATAGATTTCATCCCTCAAATAAACTTGAGTTCACTCTTTACCCACCTAAAAACTATGTGTTGCAACAATCTAGTAATGTTACTATTTCTCATACATATAACACCCCAAACAATCCGCAACCACTGCAACCAACCCCACCCTCTTTACCTTTACCTAATCCACCTAGTGATCCTCGGTTTCCATCACACACAAAGGGGTATGATATTGTTGAACAATTAAAGAATAGTACTGCAAATATTTCCCTTTGGGATTTACTTCAGAATTCACCAAATTATCACACTATTCTTTAAACAACATTACAACAAATTGCAGTTTCTCCTGGTACAACTCAATTAAAGAATAGTACTGCAAATATTTCCCTTTGGGATTTACTTCAGAATTCACCAAATTATCACACTATTCTTTAAACAACATTACAACAAATTGCAGTTTCTCCTGGTACAACTCCGAATGATGTGGAAGCTTTAATACATGGAATGAATCAAGTTAATCTTGACATTACTTTCCATCAACATGAGATCCCTCCTTTAGAGTTGCAAAAACAAAATGAAGCCTTTATGATAATTTCTCAATTCAATCGAATAGGTATCAAAAGAACCCTTAATGTGTGCAGTGTGGATATCCTTGATTGATTGCGTGTTTACAAGTCATAAATAATACCTAATTTTGTATTCTTCTGAGGATTTTACAATACAACAAAGCAACCGCTTGGTATAATCACTTTACCTACTACAATTGGAGTGGCTACTTTGCAAACTGCAAACTCCTACTCATGTCATGCCTTATGATCTTTTGTATAATCTTCTTTTAGGTAGACCATGGATTCATGAGATGAATGCAGTGCCTTTGACCCTTCATCATATAATGAAATATGTCTATAACAATAAAATTTATTAAATTGAAACAGACCCCAAGCTTGAAAGTTGCTTGCAGCTTGAAAAAGGAGCTACAAGTCCTTTGAAAACAATAATTCCAACATCCAATATAGAACTCTGGAAATTGGAAAAAATGAAGAGGAATTAGTGTCTAAATTATTTGGTGATGATTGGGGATCCTTAGAATTCAAACCTTCATTTATGGGAAAGTGAATACATAATCACACAAAAGAAAGATGAGGAACAAGAACAACCAACCATCATGTCCACTCAAAATTTTGTACAATATTCTCAAACATCTATCTCCTCTACTTTGGAAGAAAATACAACATACACAACAAATTTTGATTACATAGATTATCAATCTCTGCCTAATCCAAAAGAAATGGAAATAATTTATGGAAAAGGCTATGAACTTATGAAACAACTAGGATATACTGGAAAAGGATGTGGAAAGCATGAACAAGACATTCATTTCCCTATAGAACCTAATACACAAGAGACAAAAACTGGATTAGGCTATTCTTTTTCTAAAATGACCAAAGCTACTCAATGACCATCTTTGAACATCAACACTATTACATGTCAACCAAAAAAAAAACTCACAATCAAACATCCTGAATTGCTAGATATGAACTTATTACCATCATGGCAATATGTTGATAGTGACGAAACTTTGAAACAAATGTTAGGATTTTATGATAACACATCCTCTACTACTCCCATGAAATAGGTTACTTGTGCTATGATAGTTACCAAGCAAAAATATAGTGATATCACTGAAGAACCATATGATTATGAAGTTCCTACATCTAATGCACTCCCTTTAGGAGATACAATTGATGTGCCAATGGACATCAATGATAGAAAAAGTTATTAAGATTGGGAAGTTCCTTGACGATGAAGAACAAGAGGACACTACAACCTTACTTCATGAATTTCTTGAAATTTTTGCCTTGAAATATTCTGATATGCCAGGAATTGACCCGAAAATTGTGACACATAACATTTTTCTCATTGAAAATGCTAAACCCATTCCCCAAAAGATAAGGAAAATGCACCCTAATGTAACCTTGCATGTTAAAGTAGAGCTTGAAAAAATCCTCGATGCAGGCTTCATTCGACCTATTGATTATTCTCCTTGGATCTCAAACATTTTCACAATTGCTAAACCCAATAATTGTATTAGGCTATGTACAGACTTTTGTGACTTGAATAAAGCTTCTTTAAAAGATGACTTTCCGCTTCCTAATATTGACATGATTGTGGATTCAACTACTATACATGCCTTGTTGTCATTCATGGATGGATTTTCTCGTTATAATCAAATCCTTATTAATCCTCAAGATTAATACAAAACTGTATTTACAACTATTTGGGGAACATTTTGTTGGGTCGAGATGCCCTTCAGTTTAAAGAATGCCTGCACAAATTATCAATGAGAAATGACCTTGATATTCCATGATTACGCACATAAAATTTTGGAAGATTATGTCGATGACATCCTTGCTAAATCCTTAACACGACAAGACAATGTAAATGTTCTTTGAAAAAGCTTTGAACGAATACATAAATATAATATGCAATTAAATCCAAAAAAGTGTCTTTGGTGTAGATAGTGGTAAAATTTTGGGATTTGTCATATCTCACAGAGGCATTGAGGTGGACACAAAGAAAATTGATGCCATTATTAACATGCCACCTCCTAAGAACATTTCTCAATTATGAATGTTATAAGGTTGAATTCAAGCTATTCGTCATTTCATCACATCTTTAGCCGATCGCACATTACCCTTCACACATCTCCTTAAAAAGGATATGCATTTTGATTGGAATGAGGATTGTAAATAGGATTTTGAGAGTTTAAAGGAATACCTTGCAACTCCACCTGTTTTACAACTCGTCGTTCCAAACAAACTATTTATCCTGCCACATCATCCCATGCTCTTGCCGCATTGTTGTCTCAACAAGATGATCATGGAAAAGAACATCTTATTTATTACATTAGTCAAACCTTATTTGATTATGAAACTCGATATTCACTAATCAAAAAATAATGTTTGTTGAGCTTTGTATTTGCTACTAGTAAGTTGCAACATTATTTACTAAATGCTAAAATACAAGTCATGATGAAATTCGATCCCCTTAAACATATTTTTAATAAAGTTGACTTATCTGATTGCTTAGCTAAGTGGGTGATGTTGTTAACTAAGTTTGACCTTAAGTTTTCTTCCCAAAAAGCAATCAAAGGACAAGCCTTAACCGATCAGTTAGCTGATGCTCCTTCTCCTCTTGCTTTACCTAATCACAACTCGTTTCCTCATGATATTGTCTTAATCGCCGATGTTAAAACATGGGAATTGTATTTTGATGGATCTAAGTGTTAAATAGGTTCCAGTGCTGGAGTGGTATTTATTCCACCTGACGGAAAGCCTATTCCCTTTTCCTATCACTTAAATTTCCTATGTACAAATAACACAGCTAAGTGTGAGGCATTAATCGCCAGATTGCGAGCTTCTTTAACCATGAATGCTAAACATATCAAGATCTTTAGTGATTCACAATTAGTAATCAAAAAAATAACTGGGACATATCAAACTAAACATGACAAGTTATCAAAATAAAAGGATCTTACAATGAAACTATTAGTGAAGTTTGAATCATTCACCATTGATAACATCCCATGAAAGGATAATCAACATGCGGATGCGATGGCGATTACAACCTCTCTTATATCACCACACAATCCTTCAATAGACTTCACCTTTGTTATTCACCCCATCATGAAACCTTCAATTGACACTCGCTCTGAAGATATTTTAACTATAACTCAAGACAACTCGTGAGAATGGTATGACACAATATACAATTATTTAAAAGATGGTACCATTCCTCGAGTCCACAATGAAAAACACTTGAAATCGTTTACGCAAACTTGCAGCCAAATACATGATCCTCACCAATGTATTGTATAGAAGATCTTTCAATGGTCTCTTACTCAATTGTCTTTAGGATTTTGAAATCCCCATAGCCCTTGAGCAAGCTCATGTTGGTGCCTGTGGAGGTCATTTTGGAGGACGATCGTTAGTGCAAAAAATTATCCGTATGGAATATTATTGGAGACATATGGAGAAAGAATGCTTTCCTTACATTAAACAATGTCACAAATTTCAAGAACATAGCAATTTGATTCATGCTCATGATTTTGAAATCCGTGCCCAAATTCCCATTTGGCTGTTTTCTATATGGGGACTAGATCTTATTGGAAAAATTTCACCACCCTCTTCCGCTAGACATACATTTATCATAACTGCAAAAAACTACAAAAAATGGGTGGAAGCTATTCCTCTTCGATCTACAAATGCTGAAGTAATTTGTCATTTCATATTGGAACACATAATTTATAATTTTGGACTTCCTTGTGCTATTGTTTTAGAAAATGGAACCGCATTTAAGAATAATGAAGCAAAGAAATTTCTTGAAACCTTCATCATTCAACATCAATTTTCTACACCATATTATCTGCAATCCAATGGACAAGCTGAAAGCACTAATAAGATTCTAGAACAAATCCTAAAGAAAACTATTAACAAACATCATAAGGATTGGCATACACAATTACATTATGCACTTTGGGCTTATTGAACGAGTGTTATATTATCTATGGGAAATACACCTTATAACCTTGTTTATGGAACTTATGCGATCATGCCCTTGGAGTTAGAAATTCCTACGCTACGAATTGCTCTTCAAGACCTTATTGATGATGCCACTTATAAATACCAATGATTGCACCAGCTTGCAATGCTCGATGAAAAGCGCATTAACTCTCTTGAGCATCTCCAAGCTTACATTAAACAATTACAACAAAAACATAACACTTATGTCATTCCTCGAACGTTTCATAAAGGTGACTTTGTTCTTTATGAAAACCAACGTACTGCTAATGCTGACAATGAAGATAAGGATAAATTCAGCCCTAACTAGTTAGGACATTACATAGTTGATACCAGTTATGGGTCTGGTGCTTATATTTTAACAGAACTTGACGGAACACCCCTTAAAGAACCTATCAATGTTTTGTATTTGTGTCGGTATTACCTATAATCTCTTTGAATAGTATGATTGTTAAAGTAGTGTTGCCTAAGTTGTTTGGTTACATTCTAAATAACTTTCACATTGCTTCGTTCTTGAAAACTGATCTTGTGTTTGTCTTGAACACTAAGGTAATTATTTAAGTTACTTTTATAATTACTTTAGGTTTCATACTATTCACTTTCGTGTTATGTTAAGTTTGATCCTTATATGAGTCATAGGTGTATCTAATTTAACATATTCTCTTCAAATCAACCATGTTGTATCTAAAGGTGAAACTGAAATACGTTTTACATTAGATCCCATTAATCATGTTAAATCATGTAGAAATTAATTAAATACTTTTACCATAAGTTATTTAATTAATCACATTGCCATTTAACATTGAAAAAATATAAAGAAAAATTATAATAACATCAAATGTGCATGTATATATATATCTCAAATTTTTTTATGTACATCTCAATATCATATACAAAATCAACAAGGTCTGTGCAAGCTAGACCCCTCAGGCTTTGGAACTCGTGATCTGGTCCCTGGATGTCATGAGATTTTCATGTGTGATCGTGACCACGAGTTTCTAATTTTGAGTGCATACTCCAAACCCTGTACTCGACCAAGAGCCACAAGACGATCCTCTGCCGTTTGATCCCTCTCTGCTCGTACCTGTGCTAGCTCTGCATGCGGTCTCTCAACCTCTGCTGAGCTCTGTGATGACTGTCCTACACTCTCAGCTCGATGGAGTCATCTCCTCATGCTCTCATATGTTGCTTGTAACCTTGTGAAAGGTCTGAGTGACTTTGGATCCTCCTCCACGATTGGTGGGGGCATGTAGTTAGGATCCATCTCCTCCTCATCGATGGCTTTAGGTACTATCTTTGCAGAAGCCTGACGATAGAACTCTCGCCAGTCTCTTGTCACTCCTACAAGATAGAAAAGGTACACAATCAGTAAACATCATCATGATATATATATATACAAAGCATAAAATACTAAATTACACAACATAAAATTAAATATCATCACCTATGTTTCCAGTCGAATGAGGAATATCAACCTCATCCTCTCTGGGGGGCATGAAGGACATGCTATCCTCTCTCTGGCTATGTCCGCTAATGTCTGTTGTAGCTACTACATATGATCTAGTCCTATGAGTGTGAGAAGCCTCTCCATACTTGTGCTGATCCTTGGTCGCTACCTCATCACCATCACTCAGGGGTGGCTCCTCCTCATAATAATCCTCCTCCTCATCCTCATCCTCCTCTCCTCCATCCTAGTCCTCATAGTCAAGATCGGCCTCTGAATCATACTCATCATCGATCACATCAATAAATATATCTGTTGGCTTGTATCGTACATCCTCAACCCTATCCTTTGGCTCATCTCCCTGCATCACCTATAGGGACATCCATGGGAAATATAGGAGTTGGTCATGTCATTGACCACCACTCATGCTCATTCATGCTACCAACATCATTAGTGTCAGCAACTGGTGGCCGATTGTGATATGAATCATCATAATCACTCTCTCAGACATGATCTATAGTAATCCAAACAATATCACCTGGCCTCTGAGCACTCCACATTGATTGTCTAATGAAGGGGCACGCCCTCGATGGTGTCTGCACTTTCCCAAAATGTCGCATGAATCACCCATAATAGAAAGGTCATACAACATAGTCATGCCATCCAGCCTAAAACCTATCCATTTGCATCCTCCTCAGCTGTCCTATGGCGTCTGGCTACTATAGGGTGAGTAGGTAAGGTCTCCATAGGATCTCATCCTCCTCTGGTTGGTCAAATCTCACCCTCCAAAAATGTAGATCTTTGTACTACCATAAGCATCATACAGGATAGCCAAACACTCATGGATATCATACAACTATAGCACAAGGGAACCCGACAGGCCTGGTGCATGTAATATGCTCGAGGCACCACACCTGCAGAAGTGTGCAATGCACCATATTGTCAATCTCTCGAAACAAAAATTGACCAAGATCATAAAAAAGGTGTGCTAGGATGTAGCGTCCCCAAGCATAGACTATTCTATGCTCATACATCCCTCGAATAAAGTGTACCAATCCTTCGTCCAAGTGTGTCACTTGTCCATCAGGATTGAGAACAAGAGCCATTGTATGCATCATAATCTATCACAGAATGGGGGTTCACGAATATAGAATTATGGAAAGCTCGATTCACACTCTCACATGCTCATCATGAAAAGGTCCATCCAAGCAGTACTGCATGTCTACCTTCTTCTCGTGGAATGACTGATCCCCCCAAAAATATACCCATTCTCCTCGAATAGGAACTCAAAGGATACAATGTACATCCTCGAGAGTGATGGTCATCTCCTCGGTAGGAAGATGAAATGTACAAGTATCAGCATCCCAGCACTCGCATAGGGCCATAAGCATGGCATCATGGTATCTCATAGGTGGCATGAGGTATTCCCAATAGATACCTACTGCCTGTAAGTGCTTTGTCTCTACTACTAACATTGTTTGGGCTAAATATCTAAGAAATATAATATGTCTCCCTCCTAGTTGTTGTCGTGACTGGGTTGGAACCTATCAAAATCATAAAAATATCCTCTAAAAATTCATCTAATATATTCAATTTTAACATTATTCATCATGCAAGTGTGCTAAAGTTTATCTAGTGTGCTTTCCTAAAGGCCCTAGACACTTTAGAACCCTTTTGAGACACTTTGCAAAGAAATGGGACACTTTGCGAGCAAAAGGGACACTTTGTGAAAAAATGGGACACTTTGCGAAAAAAGGGGACACTTTGACAACTTTTTTTCCAAGATCCTAAGTTAACCTATAAATGCATTAAAAATCATTAAATTATTATAAAATCACAAAGCGAAAGTTGCAGAATCGACTCACCTCATGGTACAACTCGCCATGCGCAACCTTCTCTCGAAGCTCATCCAGTCACAAAGGCGTATAATCCCGTCTACTTGGTATCTTCTCATCTCACTTGTCACTCTCAAGATACAAGAAGGTAAAATGCAATAGTAAGTAAAAAATTACTTTCCTTTACCTCTTTTTACCTATTTTCATTACTTTTACTCTTATGCATTAAATTAGGGCTATTTTATCTTAATAGTTAATAAAGCATCTTTTCTTCAAAACACCACAACGGGAGCTAGGGCACTCCGTTTCAATGCTATTTGATGCATTGGAATTGTGATTATGTACCTGACATCATCAATCATCTATCATTACATGGCATGGTACTTGGAAATTCCCTACGATATGATGTTCCTTATTCGATGTGGCTAGATCGCTACCTTGATTCCACCTCTGTAAAGCAAGCAAAATCAAGGGGGGTATACATCTACCCTCAAATTGGATTCTTAGGAGTTAGATAAAAGGATTTTTGGACAATTAATGAATTTTTGTTGCAAGATGTGGTTCCTAATGTTGTGGTTTTGTAGATAACTATATTGGGGGCTTCATTCTCCCGCCTTTTGAATGAGTATCCTTTTATGTGATAAAGTGCACTGTTTAGAGTCCTTTAGCTTACATATGCACATAGAGTCATATGAGTGCTAAAGTGGGGGCTAAATGTGGTGTAGAAAATTGGACACTCTTGAGAAAATAGACAATTTCATGCTTAATTGGACCTACTTTTTGAGCATCCTTTCATTATTCAAAACAACATTTATAGGCCCCTGAGACCCATTATTTTTGATCTAGAGGCCCATTTCACTTGAGAAATCACTTAAATCTCGACAAAAAACACTTAATTCATGCATATCCCAAAAAACCACCTTCAAAAACACTAGTGGGACCCATTCGCCACCTTAGGCGAATGAGTCCCTTTTGAGGGAAATTTCAATTTTGAGCGGGAATTCAATTAATTCAACTTAATTTTTCGGTGGATGTCGGCCTCTTAGGTCTAAATAATAGGAAAATTAGGTGTTGATTCTTATAAATATTCATTTAAGTCATTTTTCACATCTCTTAGTCATTTTACAAAGCAAATTCTAAAGTCAAGTCTTCCACAACAAGCTTCATTAGCAAAAGTTGAAGTTTTAGGGAAAAAAACTAGGGTTTTTACATGTCTTGAAGCTCACTCTTCATTCAAGATTTAGTATTGCAAAGAGTTGATGGTGGATGCCTATGGTGAATCATGGAGAAATATAGGTTGAGGAGATGCAACTAGCCATCAAATCACACCTAAAGACTTGTTTTCAAAGTGATTCCATCTTCCATTCTCTCTCTATCTTCAGATTAAGGTTTAAATTTCATTTACATTCCATTTTCATGTCTTTTGTCTCTATTTTTTATGTTTTGTAGGATTTCTAGGGTTGAAGTCTTGCATCATTCAAACCACATTTGCATATCTTATTCTAGCACAAATAGAATAGGGTTTTATCATACTTCAGACTTTCCTAGTCTTTAACACACTTAAGGCTAGGGTTTTATGCAAATTTTTGTCCATTCAAGGTTTGATTACCCAACTATAGGTTTGACCAAGGGAATCCCCCCATTAGACAACCAATTTTAAGCTGTTTTGCAGGAATTTTCTAAGATCCTGACTTGGGTTTCCATCAGAAAGTACTGTACAAGTGTCAAGGTGCAGAACATACATCTGAATTTGTAGAAATTTGAAAGTGGAATGATTCACCATGGATGGTGAATGAGTCCCTCCTGAGGTGATTTTTTGAGTTAGATGCAGATCCCGATACCCAGTTTGCAGAAATAATTTTTTGGGCAGAAAAACCTTGTCTTGGGACTGATTCGCCCAAGGTGGCGAATGAGTCCCAACCAACATAAAAGTCAAATTTTCTAGATTTCCAGAGTGCTTTCTAGTCATCTTCAACTTTATAGGTGCACACATTCTAAAAAAAAACTTTCTGTTTAGTTTGATTTGCATTTTGTTCATCTTTTAAAGCTTTTTACATATCTCATTATGTTTTCAAACATTGCATATTTCATAAGTTTTGCATCAATAGTCAATCAATTTCATTAGTTAGTTGCATTTAAAACATTGAATTTAATCATATTTGGATCATACAATCCTCTATTTGAGTGAACCACTTCAATTTTGGGGTTCTATCTCTCTCCTTTTAGGTGAAAGACCCTAAGAGTGTAAGAGAAGTCTATAGTCAACCACAAAATTGTTGGTTCACCCCTAAACTCGATCGTGATCGAGGAGCCCTTTGAATAGTGGGGATTAGATTTCATTGGGATGATAAATCCCATATCCAGCTTGGGTCACAAGTGGATCTTAACTACCATTGATTATTTCATCAGGTGGATGGAGGTAGCCCCTCTAAAATATACCAATGAAGCCGAGATCGTTAACTTCCTAGAAGAGGTGGTGGCAAGGTTTAGGTCCCTGAAAACCATCATTTTAGACAATGCAAAAGCCTTTGTGGGGTTCAGAATGTTTGAATTTTCTCTCAAGCATGGGGTGTACCTAAATTTCTCGTCAAACTATTACCTACAGACGAACAGACTAGCAGAATCCACCAACAAGAATTTGATTAGGCTAATCAAACACATCGGGTTATAGCATCAAAAGGAATGGCACAAGAATCTATAAGATGAACCTTGTGGGTAGACCACATTACTCCTAAGAAAATCCTAAAGGCCTCTGCCTATGAGTTGGTATACAGAAAGGGAGTAGTCCTACCCATTTCGATGGTGATACCAGTGCTACAATTGCAAAAGTATTTAGAGGATGAAGAAATAAGAGGGATGGAGGTAAGGCTTGTTGAGCTACTAATCCTTGAAGAGAAAAGGGAAAAGGTGTTTGACACTATGATAAAGCACCAGTAGGTTGTCAAGTGATGGTTTGACAAGAAGACCTCTGACCCAGGTTTTACAGAGGGGAGTCTTATGCTAAAATGTGACGAACAAGCTGTGAAACTAGGCCAACATGCTAAGTTTGATTCCCCATGGAAGGGGACCTTTGAAATTTCTAAATGCAAGGGTAGCAACATGTATGAGCTTGAAGATTTAGATGGAAACACTTTGGGAATACCAATAAATGATACTCACTTAAAATTATTCAATTAAAAGCTCAGAAATAAGTTTTTGGGCAGAAAACCTTGTCTTGGGACTGATTCGCCCAAGGTGGCGAATGAGTCCCAACCAACATAAAAGTCAAATTTTCTAGATTTCCAGAGTGCTTTCTAGTCATCTTCAACTTTATAGGTGCACACATTCTAAAAAAAAACTTTCTGTTTAGTTTGATTTGCATTTTGTTCATCTTTTAAAGCTTTTTACATATCTCATTATGTTTTCAAACATTGCATATTTCATAAGTTTTGCATCAATAGTCAATCAATTTCATTAGTTAGTTGCATTTACAACATTGAATTTAATCATATTTGGATCATACAATCCTCTATTTGAGTGAACCACTTCAATTTTGGGGTTCTATCTCTCTCCTTTTAGGTGAAAGACCCTAAGAGTGTAAGAGAAGTCTATAGTCAACCACAAAATTGTTGGTTCACCCCTAAACTCGATCGTGATCGAGGAGCCCTTTGAATAGTGGGGATTAGATTTCATTGGGATGATAAATCCCATATCCAGCTTGGGTCACAAGTGGATCTTAACTACCATTGATTATTTCATCAGGTGGATGGAGGTAGCCCCTCTAAAATATACCAATGAAGCCGAGATCGTTAACTTCCTAGAAGAGGTGGTGGCAAGGTTTAGGTCCCTGAAAACCATCATTTTAGACAATGCAAAAGCCTTTGTGGGGTTCAGAATGTTTGAATTTTCTCTCAAGCATGGGGTGTACCTAAATTTCTCGTCAAACTATTACCTACAGACGAACAGACTAGCAGAATCCACCAACAAGAATTTGATTAGGCTAATCAAACACATCGGGTTATAGCATCAAAAGGAATGGCACAAGAATCTATAAGATGAACCTTGTGGGTAGACCACATTACTCCTAAGAAAATCCTAAAGGCCTCTCCCTATGAGTTGGTATACAGAAAGGGAGTAGTCCTACCCATTTCGATGGTGATACCAGTGCTACAATTGCAAAAGTATTTAGAGGATGAAGAAAGAAGAGGGATGGAGGTAAGGCTTGTTGAGCTACTAATCCTTGAAGAGAAAAGGGAAAAGGTGTTTGACACTATGATAAAGCACCAGTAGGTTGTCAAGCGATGGTTTGACAAGAAGACCTCTGACCCAGGTTTTACAGAGGGGAGTCTTATGCTAAAATGTGACGAACGAGCTGTGAAACTAGGCCAACATGCTAAGTTTGATTCCCCATGGAAGGGGACCTTTGAAATTTCTAAATGAAAGGGTAGCAACATGTATGAGCTTGAAGATTTAGATGGAAACACTTTGGGAATACCAATAAATGATACTCACCTAAAATTATTCAATTAAAAGCTCATAGTTCTTTAAAAAAGTTTCACTTTATGTACCATATGTAAATTTTTTTATATTTACATTTTTTGCAAATAAGACAACTGCTAAAACATAGAAAAGCTATATTGTATTTATAATGTCAAAAGATTACATATAGTTCAAGGCATGAAGGTCTATATTTACTGGAGCTCGTGAGCTCAGGGGGAAAAGTACACAATTCTTCTTTTCAGAGGTGGACAAAAGGTGATATTCATCATAATATCCAAAATTCTGGAGGTAGTGATACAAGAAGGTTGAATTCCCAACCTCCAGTTCACAGCGAGAAAAAAATCTATTTTTTGAGACTTTATGGTGGTAGAATGTTCATCACACAAGTCTATAGAAAAATTTCCAAATGTCTATCATCAATTTTTACCATTGCTCCACCTAGATGGTAGACCAACTACTCGAAAGTAGCGATCCACTCCATGTCATGGATTGGCTCAATATTGTTAACATGAAGGAGGTAGGAGCTGGCAGGCCTCACTTCGTTGGTGGTGTTGGAAAAGAGTCATTGCCCAGAAGTCCAAGAAAAGAGGTAGCACAACACTACCTCCACATTCTCAACGTGCTAGAGCAAGTCTATGGTAGAAGGGATGCCGATGTTGGGAATGGCCACATTGATGATCTCCTCAAGTCCTTCCAGGTATGTCAGACAAAACATAGTTTGAAAAAGTTCCACTATCCATGGCTTTGCAATATCTAGGTCTAACAGAGCTGAAATGAACCGAGAGATTATGTTCATATTGCAATGATGCTGGTTTAGGTCCATGACATAATCTTTTCCCAAAACCCACTTGAATGTGATAATGGACATACAGTCTTTGGTCTACAAGAGGCACTTGATTCTATTGTTAGAGATTTCTTCGACAAAAGAGGTTTGTAACTTTTGGCTTAGAAGTTTGATCAGAGTACCCATTTTTCTCTAAGAGAAAAAATAAAGAATGGAAAATACTTGCATACTTAATGAATATTTTTGTGGAGGTGACACTCTATTTATAGAAAAATGTAAACCAAAAAGTCTATAATTAGAAAACCTTTTTCCCTATCGAAACGACAACATGAAATGCAAGTTGACGGCGAGAGATAAAGGAAAATTATATGACAAGGATTTCGTAGGGGTTTGGAATTTAATGCAGGTGATGTTATCAATAAACGAATATACGACATATCACCATGTGTTCGTCACCTTTGTGATCATCAGGAAGCTCCGTCACTTGAAAAGATCATCATTAAAAGCCACTGCTTGCTTAATTAATATAGAAATCTTTTCTAATTATGTCTCCCATTTTTCAAGGCTATCCTTCACTGAAAATTGAGTAAGGAATGTACTGAATTTCCCTTCCCAAAGTAGAGATCATGTTTTCCAAGAATGCAGGCATTTATATTGCATGTATTACCCTTCATTGGAAAAGGCTAGCATTAACAACTATGCATTTATTATACAAACACATGAGTAAATTGATTACTAAAGAAAAAGTTTCTAAGTGTGGGTTCTTCGTAGAAATAAAATTCTCTAAGTCCAAAAGCAAGTGTTGCAAAAACTTTTCAAAAATTATGATAATGCCACTAATGCATTGTCCTCTGGTAGGGGTGTTTTCGCCCAACTAGAATGTGTCAACATATTTGAGGATATCTCCTTTTCCAATGCACTAATGCTAGAAGAATGAGACTTTCCCCATACCAGAAATATAACACCTAGAGACCAAATCGAAGAAAAGGTGATCAAAGATTTCACAGTTAATATCTTCGATCCAAAGCTACATACCAACCCCAAGAGTCTGCAGGAAGGGGCTTTGTAGAGGATGGTTCCCAAGTGACTAGCAGGAAAAGCTGTGGGATTGGGAGCAAGGCTTTGGAATTGTGGTTTACCATGGTGCATGCTACCCCTTCACACATCCTTGCCTAGAATTGGTGGATATTTGTGTTGAAAAGCTAGACAAGATGAGCATAACTAATAGAGGTGGGGAGCTCAAAGTCACCATCAATGTTGTGACAATCAAGGATATGTTATGCATCCATACTCATATGGGGGTTGACATTTTCTTGTGGGAAAATATGAAAAAATACTAGAGAGAAAGGAGAGATATGATGTCTTTCTACCAGGATGAAACAAGTAAGGGGTTTGATGATGAAGGGCCCAAATTCCCTTTGTCATTTAGTCTATTCAAATCAGACTTGAAAGATGTGTTTTTGATGTTGGACTTCATGTATGGCCTAGACTACAATGATAATGTCCATGAATACCAAATAGGATTAAATTTTAAGATCAAGAAGGAAAATAAAAATTCCTGTACGACTTCGCCACAACAATTGCAGAAAGGATGCTCGAATAGTTGAGCAAGTACTGCCATTTTTCTCAGGTAGTCATCTTTCTTGGTTCATTTGATTATGCACTAAAACCCTAATTTTTTTAGCCATTTGGGATTACCGTTTGATAGGTTTAGCGATTTAGGGTTGTTAAACCAATTTCAGTATGGACCTATGTGCTTTTGAGTACATACGATTATTATCTATTCACTAAATATTTTTTGAATCTTGTGCTCCAAGATTTATCCCAACAACCTTTGCAAAGGTTTCCTTTCAGGTATCTCGAATGGATGTAGAATCACATGAACCCACTCGACTGGTTCACGGGGTTCAATTTCAACTTTATTAGATGCCATGGGTTTATAGGTAATCTTTTTCGGCTGCCTAGGTATGTGATGGATATGAATCTTTCCCTGGAAATAGTTCAGCAATTGTCAATTGTAGATCTTAACTACGGTGCTAGAAAGAAGAAGAAGCTCTTTCATGTAATTCCCCTTACTATTGGCAATTGTAAAGTAACGCTTGTAAAGAGGGAAGAGCAATAGGTATTGATGAGAAAATTGGCCTATCTTGGCCTTAGGCTCATCTATGATAAATGGAGGTACAATCCGGATAAGCACCTAAGTTTCCAACATGAGCCACGACCATACTAGGAGGAAAGAAAAAATCCAACCTTGGACAACCAAAACGGCTATGTGGATTTGGATGCTATACCGTTTGTGCAGTCGCCATGGATCACTTTTTACAATGTTATTATATAGTTCAACCCAGGCCTTCAAATGGGAAAGCCCTTCAAGATACAACTGAGGAAGAAGGGGTGGTTTGAAAGGAAAGCAATCAATTTTTGGAGATATTGATAGGAGATCAAGCAGACAACCCCCTTGTGTGATGCCATCCCCACCAACGATGAATTTGAGAAAATTTATGATAAAGAGGCTGGGTCTATGATGTGCAAGGTTGTTGATGTCACTTTTTGCATCATTTAATTTATCAATTATTGAACCGGGTGTGTCTTAGAGCTGTATGTGATAAGGGTATTTCCATAAATTGGGGGGTTTTGCACTGTAAATAGTGACTTTTGGTTGTAGTTTAGCTCTGTTAGGAGCTGTCAGGAGCTTTCAGGAGCTGTCAAGAGCTGATCTTAACAAAAAATTTCTAACTTTTTCTAAAGACTTAATCCTAATTTATCTCTTAACTAATGATTGTTCAGATTCCAATAACTCAGTTCAGACTTCACTTGACTTATTTGCAATTTATCCATGGAAGAATTAAGCTAAAAACTAAATATAATTTTAAACTAAACTTTAGAATTGAAATGTACTTGTAAAGGAAATCTATTTACGTTTGCAAAAAAGGATCTAATTACATTTGTAAAAAATGAACATTAATCTAGAAAGCAATAATACTAACTTCCATGAACAAATTCCAAACAAGCTTTAGTTTCATCTTTCCATAAGTCATCATTGTCTCTTCCATTAAAACTACATGCATTTTAAAATAACCAATGAATCTAATTCTGTGAATAGCAATTAAATCTACAACAAATGAGCGAATATAAATCTATAGTAAAGCTTAATGAATTATTCTAAGGATTCAATGAATTTAATCTAAGAATATAAGAATTCACATTCACTAACAATGATTAACAAAGATCTATATTCCTACTTTCCAACTGAGATGAAAAATGCAAAAATTAACTAAATCATTGTCTCTTCCATTAAAACTACATGCATTTTAAAATAACCAATGAATCTAATTATGTGAATAGCAATTAAATCTACAACAAATGAGCGAATATAAATCTATAGTAAATCTTAATGAATTATTCTAAGGATTCAATGAATTTAATCTAAGAATATAAGAATTCACATTCACTAACAATGATTAACAAAGATCTATATTCCTACTTTCCAACTGAGATGAAAAATGAAAAAATTAACTAAATCAAAGAACATAACACAAGTAACCTCCTTTAGTTGAGTGGGCCCTGCTCTTCCTTTGGTGGGACTTAAACATTGAGATTCAGATCAACTCCTTATTTTCATTCCAATTGGCCAAAATAGGTGAGCAGTACAAAAGTGCAGATAATCCACATTACAATGCTAAAGCGAAGATATTAACTCCCAAACTAATACTAAGAATAGGTATTTATAAGAATATCCACTTATTTGAATACAAAAACTGGCATAGCCCACCAAGATGCAAAACAATAACAACTAAACTTAAACAAAATCGAAAGTGCCATAAAGAAATCCGCCACGTGAAAGTAGCTAAACAAATATTTCTCAAACTGACTGAAGAAGTCAATTCAAAAACATTCATCAGGAGCCAGCTAGAGTGATCAGGAGCAATACAAATTTCAAATCCATTAAACATGAAGTTTAACACGTCCACCTCATAACATCAACACTTAATCAACCGAACAAAATCCTCAAAGATAGTATGTAATTAAGACAACAAAAGATCTCAACTTGAATAAAAATTTCATCATTAATCATCATTAAAAAGAAAGACATTTACTATAAAATATCATTTCTCATATATACTCTAATTAGTTAAATATAAGAAAAAATTAAGTAAACATTCAAGCATATAGTCTACCGCGAGCATAGTTAATTAATATATAATAGTCTTTTAAAACATAAAAAGGATTAATTAAAGTGTCATTTCATGCACTCATTAGTTCAATCTGGATGAAAAAACTGATCGAGATCCCAAACAAGAGAATTTCCAAGGAACCAACTCTTCACCTCAATAAATTGAAGTTAGGAAAGGGAAAGAGAAAGAAGTAGCGCGATAAAACCAACTGTAGGTCTCATCCTCCACCAATATTTTGACAAAGGAAAAATAGACCCAACGGTCTATAAGGAAGTCTTCGATAGTTCAAGGAGCCCAAGGTTCGTTGTGGTTGTCTGTCAAAGGGTCTGGAGCAACCAGTGTGCCCCTTATAAAGAGAAGAAGAATCCAAGACTTGGGCAGGAAAGGATCATCAGATAAGGAAGGTGAAGAAGTAGACTTTTCTTTGCAAGTATCTTTAGCCCCTACAATCTAGGTAAGTTTCATGATCTCTATTCTTTCTTCTACTGCATCATTAGTAGCTACTGATCCCTCATCTACAGAACATAATCCCTCATCCGTCGATTTTGATCTACTTGTCCTCAACATACCCTCACCCATATTTGCTGATGAGCCTTATATGGAAGCCCCGAGCATGCGTCTTCAACTATAGGTGCAATAGATAGTTTAATTGCTTTATCTAAGGCCCAAGTTTCATTTTCAGAATCACCTATGCTACATATTTCATCACCATTACCTACCTCTAGGAATTTTCCACTATTTTTTACCACTACACCTATCACCCTGATAATTACTTCACATTCGACGTGCACCATTTATGAGGCATTCCACCTTTTTCACCAATAGCCTTCCCTTTTTCCTCTCCCAAGCTCAAGCATCTAGAAGCACAACCCGTACCACCGTTTATGAGCTTCCTCCTGATGTCCCCCTTGCTGCATAAGTATTGAGTCCTTGTAGAGTCTTTGGACTCAGGTGGTTAACCAAGCAAGCTTGGAAGGAGAGAAAGTAGAAGCAATTGGAAAATATCACCATGACTTTGGCTTCCACAAGGCTAGAGGCATGCTTTGACAAAGAGAAAAGATGCTTGATGATTTTGGCTACGAAGCCACTGGTCTCCAAGCTTGAGGGAGAAATGTAGTATAAGGACTATGAGATTTAGACTATAGGTCTGAATATGAATGTGGTGCTCTCCCATGACAAAATTGGCCCTTCCAAAGCCACGTAGAAGGTGGTGTATATTGATTACACTAGGTTGGAGAAGAAGTTGAAGAAATGGGAGCTGGAGTTGGATAGTCTAAAAGCCACAATTGATAGACACCAGGTAGAAATAAGAGAAAAAGACATGGAGATTGCCCACCTTAAGCAGGAACATGACATATAAGGAGAAGTGGCCATATCCCTTTAGATCACTCAAATTGAAAAGGATTAGCTTTTAGCCAAAGTTCATAAAATGACACACAAGGTTGAGACCAAGTGCAAGATGACTAAAGAAGTGAAAGCCCAAATGCAATAGGATTTAGAGGAATTATAGGGAAAATAGAAAGAGTTTGCTAAAATTTCAGGTCAACAAAACAATATCAATGTGGAATTATGAAGAGAGCTATATGAAATGAAAGAGAAATAGTCCAAAGCTATAGACTAAAAAAAGTAGTTGAGCAAGTAATTCAAGAAAGAGAAGAACAAGATACAAAGTGAGCTGACTAGTGCTCGGTATTAGGCAACAAAAGAGCTCTAGTGGGCTCAGATAGAGGTTGAACAATTGAAGGAGGAGATGAAAGTCAAGGAGACTCAATTCCAATAGGAATTGATTGTGGAAAGAAGGTTTTAACTCCTCTCGATAACACAAAGGTTCTTTTCCCACTGTGAAAGAATCAAAGGTGCAACAATGACCCTAAGCCTAGCAGTAAGTTTCATAGTAGATGCACAAGAGCTAAATGCAAAGGTTAGTCCAATTGTCGACCAAATATTAAGTATGGTTGCCCCTTGATCTATTGAGTTGGCCAATCTAATAACCAAGCTATATAAAGTGATGGATGAGACTCTGGCGAGTGTTGGGATTGTGGACCATAGAGCAGCTGTCAAGAAGGCAAACAAATTTGTCGCATGTAGCCAGGCTGTCCAGAGGGGTAAAAATTGCTAGGTAGCGTTAGCTAAGAAGATCAGCGAGATAAAATGGGATTTCAAAGCCTTAGTTCTTTTGGGTTTCCCTTCTTAATTTTTTCCTAATGGAGTGGTACTCATTGAAGAGAAACACAAAAAGGCTTTAGAGACCAAGCAATAGGACCAGTCAAAGCTTGAAAAGCTGAGCTCACCACCTATAGTCGAAAAGATCAAGAATATGTTGCTCCCCTTGGCCCGAATCTTTTCTCTCATTGAAGCGACCTAGGAAAAGTGGGGAGAAATCTCCTTCAAAGAAATATTTGACCTCGATTAGGTTTCAAAGATACTACACATGTTGGTGTTGCCTTCTGGCGAAGATTGGGAATTTATGCACTTTGTATTCTCCAAGCTTTGAGGAATTGCACATTTCTTTATTTTTATGCTATTTTGTATATTTGGGTTCATGCCTCCATAGACGAAGGCCCCCTATGAGTTGCTAGAACTATGGAGCATATTTTTCTCTACGTGTTTATTTCTCTTTCCTTTAATCTCTTGGCCCCGAGGCCCTCATATATTTTTTGACCCCGAGGACCTTGTCTCTTTCGGCTCGCATATTGTCCTGCTACTTGTCACGTTGGCACATGTTGTTGGAAGCCATGAAAGGATTTTTGTGAAAAGATGTGCAATGGTGCCACATAGTGGCTACACTACCTTTTTCAGTTTTGTTTTCTCTTCGAGCTTGATGATATACATGTGGCACCCCTGTAGGTGTTTTCCTCCAAACTACTCTCCCATTTTTTGAAGAATTCCCTCCTGCTTGTCATGTCACCCGTCTTTTGTCAGGGAGTTCTCTTCACCATTGAGGCAGGGCTTTTACAAATATTTTTAGGTGGTAGCATTTTTTTCCTTCGCCACTTTTGTAGTTGGCCTCTTTTAACATCACCATTACTACTGAGATTAGATCAGATCAAATAGAGACAAGAATTTAAGGCCGTATCTTCCTTATAATAAGGATACCTACATGAAGCTTGGTGGAGATTTGAATCATCAAGTTGCTACACATGTTTTCATTATGGAAGCAAGTCAATTTTTATTAACAGATTAGATCCAATTTTTTTATCAGATTTTTAGGTTGTCTAGTAATGACACTTGTTAGGGTTTTCAGCTTTGGCAGTGGGGAGTGCTTGGTGCCTGTATGCTCCCCTTTTCTTATAAAAGGGAATTTTTCCTTGAGAGGAGGACATGATGGTTAATGATCAGATAGATACAGATAGATAGATTATCAATAGTAGTAGGATAGGATATAGTATATTTCTCGTAGAGCTTTAATCACTCTTTTGTAATTCATGTCAAAACACTTATTCAGTTGTTTGACCTTAGTATTTTTCAGCAATATAAAGAACAAAGTTTTATCACATTGTGCGCATATGGCCTTTATTTTACACTTTATTCTCAGTCATATATCTATCAAATGCTATGTTTTCTAAGTTATTTCTGTGTATAAGTCTTGATCATTAATTTTTAATTGTTAAGCTTTTATGACCTCTGAACCTCAAATTTTAGGAAATTGAATCTTGTTTTTGATACTCTTTCAATCTCTTGTTAAAGTTTGTGGTGGTTTTTGTGTGTGTGTGAAATGTGGAAAGTTAGTATCAACACAAACCTTAATGAAACGAATTATATTAAAGATTCAAAGCAAAGAAGCTACTCTAAATTGCAATTTAATGAATCTTTCAAGAATGTCTCATTGTCCTCTATTCTTAATGATTCCTTTAACCTCTTGGCCCTTAGATTTCTATGTGCACAAAGGCTATTAGAATGACACTTGAGAAACAAGATTAGTATTTAACATGCAAGCTAATTAAATTCCTACATGAAACTAAACGATAGAAATGATGATGAATGATGGATGATTATGATGAATGATGGGTGACTATGATGAATGGAAAAATTGTGGTGGATACTATGGTGGTGATTTATATGATTCTATATATGATTCTACATATGCTCAAATGCAAACTCTAAATATACTAATCTAAAATGCAACTATGATGCAAAGGATGACATAAAATGAAATTATGAATCAAAGTGTTAGTATAAGATCTAACTATGATGAAAAACATGATATAAAATGTAACTATAAGAATCCGATGCCAAAGGGTTGTATTTATAGCCTTTTCCAAGCATCTTGTGAGGTGGCAATGATCAACGGTCTAGATTCAAACAAGAAGGATGAACGGTGGAGATGAAGAGAATCAAGAAGTTGTCCCCTTGACCAATGACACCATGCCAAATGGATGGAGGAATCTCTTGACCAAAGGCAACATGCCAAATGGATGGAAGACTCAAGTGTGGGAAGAAAAGACCATGTGTTTGAAAATTGGTGGAAGATAATTCTAATTAAAAATTAGAATTATTTAATTTCATGTGACCTTGGTGAGGTGGCATGAAAAGTTGTAGATAATTCTAATTAAAAATTAGAATTATTAAAATATCCCCTTGACCAAGGGAAACATGCCAAATGGATGGGAGAATCAAGTGTGTGAGGAATAAGCCATGTGTTTGAATGCCAAATGTGTGGGAGAATCAAGTGTGTGAGGAATAAGCCATGTGTCTGAATGCCAAATGTGTGGGAGAATCAAGTGTGTGAGGAATAAGCCATGTGTTTGAAAATAATTCTAATTTAAAAATTAGAATTATTTAATTTCATGTGACCTTGGTGAGGTGGCATAAAAAGTTGTAGACATGTGCTTGAATTCCTAATCTAAGATTAGTGAAAATTAAATAAAACAAACTTTAGAAATTCGTTTATTTAATTAAATTAGAAGAATATGATTTTTTAGATTTGAATAATTAAGGGATATGAACAATATAAATAAATTGCGAATTTATTTATACTTAGTCGAATATTAATTAAATAACTAGTATTTAATTAATTAAATGTTATGACTGATTTTAGGTGTATACATTTTGCCCCTCTTTGAAGTAATGTGTTTACACATTGCTTCAAAGAAAATTTTGATACCGATGCCAAGATAATAAATTTTTTGATTCCCCAGACATTGATTTTTAGGTGATGATAGATATATGCCCCCTTGGGAGATAAATCGGTGAATTTTTGAATTTTTAGGAATTTTGGAAATTTTTGAAATTTTTGATGATTTGATGATGATCTCAAAATTTTATGCGTTAGAAACGATTTATCTCCCGAAAAATGATGTATAAGCCACTAGGTGATGAAATTGATTAATTAGGGCCCCTTTGAAAAATAAAACATCCCCATAAAATGCCACTTAATTAACCTTAAAAGTTTAAAAAGTGTGATTAGAAAGTTCATTTGAGCCTTTGGAAATTTGAAAACTTGTGAGTGAGTGATTTGATGAATTGATGCCTTATGTTTCCTCCTTTTGTTTGATGTTTGATGATTGTGTTCAACCGATTGATTTGATGATGTTGATGTGATAGTTGATGATTGACCTCATGATAGTTGAGGATCAATGATAGGATGATGATGATTGACCTCATGATAGGTGAGGGTCAATGATAGGATGCTGATGATTGTCCTCATGATAGGTGAGGATCAATGATAGATTGATGATTGACCTCATGATAGGTGAGGATCAATGATAGGGTGATGATGATTGACCTCATGATAGGCGAGGATCAATGATAGATTGATGATTGACCTCATGATAGGCGAGGATCAATGATAGATTGATGATTGACCTCATGATGGGCGAGGATCAATGATAGATTGATGATTGACCTCATGATAGGTGAGGATCAATGCTATATTATGATTGACCTAATGATAGGCGAGGATCAATGATAGATGCTCACAAGATTTGATCAAAACTACATTAGAGATGATTAGATTTGATTGATTGATTGATGTTGATTGATTGATAAGATTGTTGATTTGAGATATGTTATGATCATAGGAGGATTTCCGCATCTGGTGCAGGTGGATTCATATTCAATTGGGTGACGTGGTTTGACTTCTTTGATTGATTGATATGCTCTAGTATAGGATTGATTAATGTACTAAGACTTGATGATATATTGAGACCTGATGTATACACTGATTCAGTTGAGACATTATGATTTCTGCCATTTTTGATATTGATGTATCTCTTTATACCTTTGGATATCCTTGTACACTTGACATTATGATTTTGAGGTTATATGATATGTGACAATGATGATGATTGATCCATGTGTCTATATGTGTTTATGATGTTCATATGATGATGATCATGATAATTATGATGGATGCATTTTATTCTTCTTTATGATGCTATGTGATGTTCTATATGATGATGATATGATATGCTATGCTATGGATGCATTTTCTATTTTATGATGATGATTATGATGCTTATGATTTTGATGATGATGTAATTTATGTGTTATGATTCTATGATTTTTTATGAATGATGCCTATATGATGTATGTGATGGATCCTATTATGCAAATGATATGTGATGCATTTTATGTTTTTATACTTTTATAATGTAAATAAATGATGTAATGGATGAATGAATGATGTATGAAATGAACACATGATAATGCATATTTCTATTGATGTTTATGTGATGTTTATATGTGATGATGATCATGATGATTATGATGCTTTGTAATGATGAGGTGATGTAATGATGATTATGGAATGTATGCAATGATGATATGATAATGCATGATTATGTTGATCCAACGAGTCCTTTGTCAGTCTTGGATTTGAGTAATAATAAATTCATCTTCACTACTAGTTTTAGATGTTCATAACAAGGGCATTATATCCTTGTTAATCAATCATGTTTTTCAGCAACTTTTTGTTCTTGGAAATCTTACTCTGCTAGATATGTCTTTCAATCTTCTTATGTGAATCCAAGATCCATTTTATTAAAGGAATAAATGATTTCAATGATGCATCAAGTTCAATTATGCCCCTATTAAAATAGAGATGCTTTTCTTCTTGGAAATATTACTCTGCTAGATATGTCTTTCCATCTTCTTAATGGACCAATTTCTTAATCCATTAATAATTGATGAAATGATTTTGATTATGCAAGTGAGATGCAATGCACTTATTTTTGTGTTTTTTGATGTGGATATTATGATGTGATGCATAGATGGATGAATGATGTGATCATACATATGTGATGTATGTAAATGATGATGGAACTAATGTGCAACTATATGAAAATGATGTGTTTTTGGTAATGTCAATTGTACTCAATCCATTAATGTGAGAGATAACATCATTGTGAAATTGTTTCAACCTTGTAAAACCCCTAAATACAGATTCAAAACTATCATGGATGCAATCTAATATAACCATGCAGATATAGTATGAAAATGTTGTCATTGTAACAACTGATTTGTTGTGCTTTTTATCATCATTGATCCTTTAAAATGTTGAAAGTGAGTACAAGCATCGATGGTATATTTAGACCATGATGACCTGAGTACTACTTCCATGATGTTTGATAGTGCAAGTTAACACAAGCATCTAAGTATAATTAAACTGAGATGACCTGAGTATTGCTTGTGTAAAAAAACAAGAGTTAATCATTTTCCTATGCAAATTCAAAATTTCATTAGTGATACTTTGTAGAGCACATCCCATGACAATTTGCATAGTAATAATGATCAAATCACAGACAACAAACAAAGAAAAATCATACTCTTTCCTGGCTCTTCTAGTTCGATACATCATCGAGGGGCTCCAGAGATATGATAACAAAAAAAAGAGTACAACAATTGAACATTTGTGTTTGACGTGATAAACCCTTGATTCAGAAGGAACATCATCCATGTGAAGTTTGTTTTTGGTTTGATTGATTTGTCTTTTTGGTTGATGTGTTCATTTATTTTTGATGGTGTTTGATGTTCAATGTTGAGTTGCACAATGATCATGTTTTGGGTTGTGTTGTACTGCTACTGTTTGTCTGTTGGTTCAAGCTCAAAGTTTATTGGCCCTAGTGAGTTCAGGATTTTTCCCCCAGTCTAGGGTGAGACACGACCGCGATGCCAGGATATGTACATGGTGCTTTCCGAGGATAGGCAGATGAATGGTGAAAGTGAATGGTCAACATGCTCAAATAGATGGAAAAGCTAGCCTATCACAAATAGCGCTATTGCCGGTTTTCACTACTTGTTTTATTACACTTTTTTTTTCATATTTTTATGATTTTTTTATCTTTTGATTTTTCACTTTTTTATATTTTTGATCTTTTTTATTTTTGTTTTTTATATATTTTTACTTTTTTTGTTTTGTTGTTTCCAAGACACCTGTTTTCCAGGTTTTCATCAAGGCAACCATTTTTTCAAGACATTTTCTGATGTTTTTGTATTTTTTCAAGACTTTTTTTGATGCACTGGATAATTCAAGTGTAGAATTTCTTGAGATGCAGGATGTTGAGGGGTTCATCAAATAAATCCACTTTTGGTGTGGAAAATTGATATGCTCCTGATCCAAAGATTGAGACAATGACAAAGGGACCTAGCTAGTTTGGTTCAAATTTCCTCTTCTCTCGATCTTGATAATTATGGGGATTCTCTTTCAAGACTAAGTCACCAACCTGAAATGTTCTAGACTTGACTATGTGGTTGTAGCTTCTAGATATCCTCTACTGATATGCTTTTAGATGATCCACTGCATGCTGACAACACTCATCCAAGAGTTCCAATTCCTGTAACCTAGACACTCTGTAATCCTCATCTGAAATGATCCCTTTTAGTGACACTCTGAGTGATGGTAGTTCAACCTCAATAGGTAGAATGGCTTCTGATCCATAGACTAGAGCATAGGGTGTAGCTCCCATTGGGGTATGGATATTGGTTCTATAAGCCCATAGGGCAGGGTTCAATTGAATGTGCCAGTCTCTTCCAACATCGTTGACAATTTTCTTGAGGATCTTTAGGATAGTCTTGTTCGAGGCCTCTACTTGTCTATTTCCTTGAGGATAATATGGTGTAGAAAACCGATGCTGGATGTGAAATTTCTCACAAAGTTCTTCAATGTCTTGATTTTTGAAAGGTCTGCTGTTGTCAGTAATGATGGACTGAGGGATGCCATATCTACAAATGATGTAGTTCAGGATGAAGGAGAAGATTTGTTTTCCTGTGAAGGTGGTTAGAGGGACAACTTCAATCCATTTCATGAAATACTCAGTGGCTGTGATAATGAACTTGTATCCATTTGATGAAGATGGATGAATCTTACCTATGAGGTCCAATCCCCACTAAAAAAAGGGCCATGTTGATGCAAAAGGGTGAAGTTCCTATGCTGGTGCATGGATGAGATTTCCATGAATCTAACACTTTTGGAATTTCTTGGTGAATTGAAAAGAATCCCTCTCCATAGTCGACTAGTACTATCCCAGATGGAGGAGTTTCTTAGATAAATTTAAACCACTCGAATGAGTTCCACAAACACCTTCATGTACTTCCTATAAAGCCATTTCAGACTCATCATGTTCTAGGCATCAGAGGAGAGTTCCGTCAAGACCTCGTCGATAAAGGACATTCATGATAATGGTGTGTCGGGCGGTTTGGTGAATGAAGTTTCATTTTTTATTATGGGATAGGTCTAGAGGGAGGGTGTTATCTTTTAGGTACATATAGATTTTACCATAGAGGGAAGTATCAGCCTCAGCTAGATGGTAGATAACTTGGGACTCAGGGTTGTCATAAGATGGGTTAAACAGTTGTTCTACCATGAAATCATAACGGGCTCGTTTCTCTGGAATCTATAAGAGAGAAGCGATGGTCACCATGGCATCAACAAATTTGTTGTCGCTTCGAGGAATCTGCTCAAATATTATTTCCACAAAGTAATTTTTGAAGTCATCAACCATTCTTTTGTAGAGCATCAACTTGTCATCCTTTGTTTGATACTCATCATTTACGTGATTAATGACTAGTTGTGAATCCCCATAGACATGTAACACTGTGATTTTCCACTCAACTGCTACTTTGATTCCAATGATCAAGGCTTTGTATTCGGCTGCATTGTTGGTGCAAGGGAACATTAGTCTATAGGACTTGGGAATGGTATGTCCTTGTGGCGAGATAAACAAGATTCTAGCTCCTGATCCATGTTGTGTATAAGAACCATCAAAGTACAAGACCCATTGTTGTGTGGACACTGTTAGGACATCAACATCTGGAAACTCAATGTTCATGGGATTATTGTCTTGCAATGGTACTTCAGCTAACTAATTTGTGATTTCTTGTCCTTTGATTTCCTTCCTATCAACATATTGGATGTCAAATTCACTCAACATCATGACCCACTTAGCTAGTCTTCCTGTTAGATTAGATTTGCTAAGAAGGTATTTCAGTGGATCTATCTTGGCTATCAATTTGATGGTATGAGTGAGCATGTAATGTCGCAATTGTTGGGTAGCGAACACTATTTCCAGACAAGCCTTTTCAATGAAGGTGTAATTGATCTCATAGCCATTTAATGTTCTATTGATATAATAGATTTCCCTTTCTTTTCCTATTGAATCCTCTTGTGCTAACAAGGCTCCCAATGATATCTCAGTTGTTGCTATGTACAATAAAAGTGGCTTTCCTTCTACTGGTGGTATCAAGACAGGTGGACTCATCATATATTGTTTCAATTGATTGAAAGCTCCTTCACATTTTTCATCCCATTAGAAAGATAAATTCTTGTGGAGCAAGTGGTTGAAGGGGTGAGTTTTGTTAGCCAGTTGTGCGATAAACCTCCTGATAGATTGGAGTCTTCCTTGCAAGGATATGAACTGGATGATGTTTTTAGGAGGAGGCATCTCCATGATGGATTTGACCTTTGCAGGGTCTACTTGAATTCCTTTAGCCGACACAATGTACCCCAAAATTTTAGCTGATGTTATACCGAATACACATTTCTTGGGATTTAGTCTCACATTGAACTTCTCTAGACTCATGAAGATTTTATCTAGAATTTCTAGGTGTCCTTCTCTAGTGTATGACTTAGCTAATAGATCATCCACATAGTCTTCCATGAAAGTATGCATCATATCATGAAAGATGGTGGTCATTGCTCTCTGATATGTGGCTCCAACATTCTTCAACCTGAATGGCCTGACGTTCCAACAAAAGGTTCCCCACGAACATGTGAAAGATGTCTTATCTTGATCCTTAGGTGCAATTTTGATTTGATTATACCCTAAAAATCCATCCATAAGCGAGATCATTTCATGGCTAGCAGTCAATTCCACGATGATGTCAATGTTAGGTAGAGGAAAATCTTCTTTTGGGAAAGCCTTGTTGAGATCTCTGAAATCTGTGCAAATTTTGATGCTTTTGTATGGTTTGGAAACATGTACGATGTTAGAAATCCACTTGGCATAGTCAATAGGTATGATAAATCCCACATCCAATAACTTCTTCAGTTCTGCTTTTACCAATATGGTGATGTGGGGATGCATTTTCCTTAACTTTTGCTTTACCAGTTTTAATCCTGTTGGTAGTGACAAGTGGTGCATGATGAGTTCTGGATCAATCCATGGCATATCAACATATGACCAAGAAAATTTGATTTTCCTTTCTATGAAGAATTTGATGAAGTTCAATTTTTCTTTATCTATCAAGGATTTTGTGAGATGGATAGTCTTTACTATTTCTTCATTGCTGATATTGATAGATTGGGTGGGTTCAACCAATACTTTAGATCATTCCTGAAAGTGTTCGGGGAGTGTGTCAAATCTTCCATCCTTTAGCACCTCAGAGAGCTTTTTACTATTGGATACACTCTTTGTTTTTACTTTTTCAAGATCTGATACTACCATTGAATGGTTTTCACTATCAGACGTATTCCCTATTTTATTCATTTTACAACTAGAAAATTTGACACTCTCTTGGTTGGAAGCTTCGTTATGATGTTCAATGGTGGAATCTATTTCGGGATTGGTGGAACAGAGGAAGTTGACAATGGATTTGTCATTTGAAAAGAGGGGGATATCAGATGGCTTAGTTTGATCCCAATCTATTAATTTAGGATGTATTAGGGGTAAGGAGTCGTTGGATTGGCTAAAGTCAAATGCAGTAAGAGTCCCAATGGTAATGTCTTTGGATTGTCCAATAGAAAAATCAATTACTATAAGGTAACTCTCCTCTGAATTATTTGTTTCACTCTAAGTCTGATCATCTTCACTAGAATCATCAATGTGTAGTGATCCTATTTCAAGTGATCTATATCCAAAACTTTGACCCTCCTCACGTATGGGTGTATACTTTTGGACCACATCAATTTCCTTATCATGACAAGACTCTTTAGATAATGAATCCCACTCATACTCATTTGAATCAGTTTCATGAGCATCACTAGCTTGTAATTGTAGGATTCTTTCAACAATTTGTTGTTTGGTTTCTTCTCTGGATTCTTCTCTATACCCCAATCTTGTTTTATCCTTGGCTTGCATTGTGATAGGTTGTATCGGTTCTATGATGCCTTCTTTCATTTTATCGATAGGACCTTTTCCCTCATATCCCATATTTTCTATGATTGTCTTTCTTTTTCCATACTGCTCTGTCTGTACATTTGAGGTGGATTCTTGTGATGATTCTTCATCTTTGTACAACTAGTTTAAAACCTCTTTGCCTTTTGACTCATCCACTAAGGTGCCTGCTCTTATAAAGGTGCCATCAAATACTATGGTTGGTTGTGATGATTGTTGTCTTGATGTGGAAGACTATCCATATGACTTAGGAGAAGATGAAAGTTGTGATAAACATAAGGATTGCTCAAATGAGTATTCCCCCATGCCTTTGTCTTTTAATTGGATCTTTTCAACTTGTTTTGATAAGGCATTGAGCTGACTTTCATGATTTGATGGAGTAGACTCACTGGCAGCTTTGTCTTTTGACTGGTCCTTCTTCTCAACCCACTTTGACATAGAACTTGGTTGTTTTTCACTGTTGGATGAGCTAGGCATTGGAGATTCCTGTTGTGCAGCACAAAAGTGTCTTGTGTTGTTTTGAGGGTGTTGCAATACTGGGGGTTGTTGGAATCAGCTAAGATAGTGATTTCTTGCCCATTGAAAGGAAACTTTAGACATTGATGGTATGTTGAAGGTACCACCTGCATCTCATGTATCCAAGGACATCCCAGGAGTATGTTGTATGCCATGTCTTTATCTAACAATTTAAAAATTATTTCTTTCACAACCGGTCCTACTTGAATGGGTAGTACAATTAGTCCTTGGGAGGATCTCTCCTCGTCATCATAGGCTTTGATTGTGATCTTTCTCCTAGCATCTATAACATTTTTAGAATATCCTAGTGCATAGACAATTTTTTAGAGTACAAATATTTAGGCCAACTCCTCCATCTGTTAAAACACGTTTGATGCGATTTTTTTGAATTAGGACTTCGATTTGGAGAGCAGTATTATGTGGATGGTTGATGGATACATCATCATGTTCAGAAAATGATAAGCAATGTGGCACGGTCAAGTGTCCCACCATATTTTGGAATTGGAAAACTTCCAAGTTGTTTGGTACTGTGGTGGTGACTAGAGCTTGTTCCAAGATTTCCTTGTGAGCGGGTGAAATATTAAGAAGCTCTAATATGTATATTTGAGCAGGTATCTTCTGCAACTGATCAACGATGTTATATTGGGTTGTAGGGATAGAAATAGTTGATTTGGATGTGGAAGGGGTAGCTCCTTTCAATCTTACCTTGGCTTGTCCTCGTGTGATTGTATTGACGGGTGTGTTGTGTTGTTGCTCTTTGATTTTGATAACATTGATTTGATGTGAGGTAGTTTCGACATCATGGTGATGAATTTCAATTGCAGTGATGTTTTGTGCATGTTCAATGGTGTTATCATTGGTTGAGTTATCATTTGCAATAAGATCTGATTTGTCATGGGTTGGATCATCAACCACCTCAATATGAAGTATGGTGGAGTCATAGACATAGTTTATGTTTTTTCCCTTGGTATTTGATGATGGAGACTCTCCTTTCTCATAGTTTGGTAGAGGGTTCTTGAATGCCCCATGATCATTGTTTGTTTGGGGTCCTTCTACAAATATTGTTATGTTGTCAATTAGATGTATCAAGTGCTTCAACTGCATGTAGTCATTGGTTTTATGTCCCTTATTGCGATGAAAGTCAGATAAATGAGCATCATTCCACCATGGAGGTTTGACTTGTGGTTCCCAATTTTTTGGCTCTTGTAGTGTTATGACCTTAGCTGCGAGAAGTTCTTTCAATGAAGATTCCAATGACTGTCCTAAAGGAGTGAACCTTATGCGATTTGAGGATGTTTGATATGGTGGTGTTCTAGATCCATCATTACCTTGATTGTTTCCTTGGTTGACATTCTAGTTGTTGTTTTGGGTGTTGGGTGGATTGTTGTTCTGATTAGTTTTGGTGGCAGCTGCTATTAGGTTGAACATAGGTTTTGTATTTTGGTTTTTGACTACACCGTCGTTGTTACCTACATTCTTGTTTCATTGCCAAAAATTTGGTTTGTCATTATGGTTGTAATTGTTAGAGGAGTTTGATTAGTTGTTTTCATTGTATATCTTGATGAATCCTCTCTTGACTGAAGCCTCTTTGATTTTAATCTTGTTTTCAATCAATTTTTTGAAGGTTGGGGGACATTACAATTCCAATCTATAACTCATCTCGTCATTGAGGTTGTCAATAAATATTTCTATCTTTTCCTTTTCAGGTACGGGATGAGAATATCGTGTAAATATCCTTCTCCATTTTTGCAAGAATACAAGGAATGATTCACCCTTCTTTTGTTTCAAGTTACAAAGACCGTTCATGGTGATGTCATGTTGGATGTTGTAAGAATATTGGGTGATGAACTTGTTGACTAATTCCTCAAAGGTGTTAATTGGTGGAGTGAGTTTGGAAAACCATTCACGGAATTGTCCCCCTAAGCTACTTGGAAATAATTGCATCAAGTAAGTTTCTTCATAGGAAAGTTCGAGACTCATGGTTCTAAATTCCCTTACATGATCAATGGGATCAATTTTTCTGTTGTATTTTTCGTTAGGGAATTCACAATATTTTGGAAAGGGAATCATGTGAATACTTTGATCAAATGAATATGGACAAATGTCTTGGATCAAGTATCATTTTGAAGTTCCCCTTTGCTTGTCAAGCATTTGTTGTTGGAGGTTCTTTACTAGATGAGTCAAGGCAACTACTTTTTCAGGATCATTTTCAGGTTTTTTGGGAGGTGCTTTTAGTTGATTTACATCAAAGTCTTTTGAAAATTTAGCACCTTGTTTATCTAACATAAGGAGGTATTTTTCCCCATTTCTTTCAAAAATATTTTCTAAACATTTTTGGAAATTGGAGTCTTGTTCAACATGTTGAATATCTTCTTTGGTTACTTCTTCCCCTTCAGTGTTGTCGAGTCCACAAAAAGGATTCTCTTCAGCCTTAGCCACCATGGCATTTTGTGTTTCATTGTTTTGAGTTTCGGTGTTTTGAGTCTCAATGATTGGAGTTTCAATGTTTGGCTCTTTAACGTTTTGATTTTCGAGTCCTTTTTCCTTGAGCTTTGGTTTTTGCAACCTTGTTTGAAGAGGCATACAAGTGTTATAGTTTAGACTAAAATTTGATCTAAGTTTTGGAAAAGTACCAAGGATTACAACTAAGTAAAATAGAATGACAAATTTTAATGAGACTAAGTTTGTTTTGACTATATAGCTTCGTTTCATGATGAGAGGATGATAAATCCCGATGATGAAACTAGGCTTAATAATCAAAGGTGTCATAAAATTGATGATTTTGGTACTTTGAGATGTTAGATATTGGTCTAGGTTAAATAATTCCACTTTTAGATGTCTATTTTAACAAGTTTACATTCTAAGGTACCTAAGGGATGATTTTGGACTTGAAAAAGTTTTGAAATTGAGTTCAAACCATGAAACCGGAGATAAATTTTATTCCTATACAAGATACTCAAATATTTGGAAAAGTCTTGGATTTTGACAATAGTAAAATGAGTATAAGTTGGGATTGTTCTTTGAAGATCTTTTGAAGAAATTGAAGACCAACCTCTCTCTAAATTCATAGAGTGTTGAAAGATGGTTTTGATGTTCTCTAGGACTAAGAACTTTGGACTTGGTCTTCCAGATTTTAATCTTTCATGAGATCATTTGATAAAGCACATGTTCAAACTCTATTGTGCCTAAGGAATGGTTGAACACTACCAAGGATTCCCAGGATAAGACTCACTGTCAAACAAGAGATGAATCTAGGTCACTGGTTTTGTGGTTTACAAACTATGCCAAAATAGAGGAAAATTGTGCCAAAATAGAAGCAAACTGCACCAAAACAGAGGCAAACTGCACCGGAATAGAGGCAAACTATGCCATAAAAGTTACAAGATGTGCCAAACTGGGAGAATAAGATCGTTTCTTGGAAGTTTGTTTGATTCTTCAGATTTTCTAGTTAGAGACTTGGTTGTTTTGATGAATATTTTTCTGAATCAAGGTTTTCACTTTCAACATGTGATGTTTGTGATTGAAATTGGTTTTGAAAATACTTTGATAAAGACACATCAAGCAATGTACAATCCTAAGGCTGTGAAAGACTATATTCTTTTGGATTCCACGCGGGTTTTACCCCGACCACACTTATTCTTAGCAAATGAATTCATAAGCTTGGCCACACGGGCTCCCCCTTACAATGCACTCACTTCTCAGGTCAACCAAGCTTCCAGCCCCCATAAAACTCCCATGGCAGGTTGATCATCTCTACTAAAAATTGTGAGAATGTGGATGCCTTTGCAATGACCGTTGTTGCACCAAAGAATAGATAAAGGTTTTTGGCCAAACTATAACAAGGGTTCTAGGACAAATATTCTGTTTGTGGGGGATAATCCATGTGGTGAGAGACCATTGCTTCCCTTCTCATCGGAACTATCCTCATGATACTAGCCTTTTTTCTAGTATCCACATTTATATACCAGCTGGAAGTCGCTTGTATTTAGCATGTTACTGGTGGTCGCGCCCACAAAAGGATATGAAAATCACGGCAAAACCTATCCTGGGAATTGGACATTCTAGCAGGTGACTAACATCTCTTCGTGGTCGTTCATTTACTTGTCAAACCAGGGAACGTATACTTTAAATGGAGCAGCACTATATGTGCACTAAGAACCAGTTTCAGTCACAACCTATTGAAAATAAATACTTGAAAAGAAGTTCTACCTAGGCTACAGGAAGGTAATGAAAATTTCTCTTAACTCAACCACAATTTAACCAAAGCAGAAATCATAACAGCTACAACTGAGAGACAAACTATAAACTGGCCTTATGCTGCAGGAACAAACACAGGGATGGATTCTCGATGCTACAGAAATAGTATAAGACTGAGCTTGTGCTGAAACTTTTTAAAATGAAATCTAACTTGAATTAGCAAAGGATAAACAACTACTCTCCTACAGATACTTACTAAGTGGGCCCCCTTAACAAGCATCAACTAATTTGCATAGAAGATTGTACTCAGAACTCCATAAACTTTTATTCATAACGTGAAATCATTTACATTGATTGTTCTGCTTTAGAAAACTAACAAAAACTCTTATTCATATTATAACTCTAACTCTTACATAATCTGCTTCTCTATCTATCTCTTTTCTTTTTCCTTATCTTGTTCACCCGCGCAGGAGGAACACTTATTTAATCAGGAAAACAACTAACTAACTAACCCTAACAGAGAAAGACGTGGATGTAAAATGTATCTCGAAATTGAGGAATAGACTTCATAAATGAGTTTATCCATTCCACCCAATCTAGAGCGAAGCTAGCACTCCACTCTTTCCAGATTAACTGACATTTAAAATCCTTCCCAATAGTTTTGGTCAAAGTGTCTTCGCTAGAGCTTCCTCGAAGTCGTGTAGGAAATGGACTTTACTGCAGGGCCAAGATAGGCTGCGCTTGACTCGATCATACTTTCTTCAACAGCCCGTGAAACACAAGGTAACAGATGCGAAAGAAAAGACGCATGGCACATACACAATATCCATTCATTAATCACACATTTAAATCTATTTCATCATTCATAAACTATATGCGTTATACCAGTCATTTAGGGAGTTAAACGGGGTAATAAATATAGATATGTCAACATGATAGGCTGCAGGAACATGAAAGTATATTGCTACAGGATATCCCCCAATAAAAGGTTTCAAAAGAGTTAAACAACCATGAATAACAAAAGTAAAGGTATTAAAAGTACACCATGATATCCAAACTATGAGCATATTTTGGGCTCATCATTTATCCCCTACTTAACCCAATGCTGGTCCTCCAGCATTAAACTTCCTGGTGGTCTCTCTGAAATTAGTGGTTGAGGCATGTTCTTGAAATGGAGTTCCAAATTTGTAACAAAAACCTCTGAAACTCTGCCACCTTTCATACCTAAGAGCTTCTGTATCTTCATTAATATTTGTAGCTTGGTAGGGATAAAGAGGCCACATTAGCACAGGAGGTCTAAATGTCAATGGAAACCACAATTCAAACCTCTTTTGAAGGCCCAATTGTATGTATCTGCTTGATCGTTTGAGAGCTGCCGTAAAATTTAGGGGACTGTGAGGCTCATACCTTCTTAACCCAATAGTTAATCTCTCCCACCTCTTCTCAATTCTGGAATATGATAGCTTCCAAAATGAGTATGTCTGTTCTTGAAACTCCTCATATACCTATTTTCTAAGATCAAATATTTTCATCCTGACTGTATCATTATTAAAGCCATATGCCATAGTATGCCAGGTTTTCAACATTGTATGGGGGTCTGAACTCTCAGGGCGCAATGGAACAGGCTCATTCCTTTTGGCTTCTTCATATACTTCCCATTGCCTGCCATAATTTGCTTCGTTTGCTTCCCAAGACATAAGTGATCTCAAATGGATGTCACCAATGTACAGAAGGGGATTCCACTCTGTTTCAAATGGAATTATAAAACCATGTAAATAAAATTCGCACAAAGAATTTCTTAGCCAATTAGGAGCTGCCTGGTATGCATCGTAGAATTCTTTAGCAGTGTGAATAATAGGATCTTGATTTTTGGAAATTCTCATTAGCTGGAACCACAAGAATTGTTCTTTGAGGCACAGAGCATAAACTCTGGGTGGTGGTCTGCATTCCATAATCTGACTAGTTACCTTCAGCATTTCATCCATTTTCTCCTTTAACTCTTGAATTTCCTGTTTCTGCCTTTCAATTTCCTTTTTTAGTTTCTTCTTTTCTTCCTCCCAAAGATTTTGTTGCATTTCAGTCTAGGCTAGGTGGTGGAAACTCAGGGTTTGCAATGTAACTGGTCTCTATGTAGCTTTGAAATATTCCAAAAATTCAATCAAAAATGTCTTTTTGTAGACAACAATGGCTTGACAAGTGGCAAGGGAAAATGAAGCTTCATTGGCTACGTCCAATTGTTCAGTCTGTTCCTCCTCTTGCTGCAGGATGAATTCCTGTTGCTGTAGTGGAGAAGACTATGCTTCCTCTGAAATCTGCATAGCCGCAACAGCCAAGTCATCGAGACTTGGTACCCCCCTTTCATTATGCTCAACTTCCCTTGTCTCAATTTGTTCTTCTTCAAGAATATCAAATGAACTCTATGCAACACTCTCAGACACATTCTGAGAAACATCATATTCAAACTCTACAGATTCTTCTAAAATTATAATAACCTCAGGTTGAGGTGAAGCAGGGGAGGCTTTACATTGTTTTCTTGTGAAAACTCTTCTTGGCAATGTTGCGGCTGCCGAAGGTGCTCTTGTAGCCTTTCTTTTTATGAATTGCCTAGAAGGTTCTGCCTTATCAGAGGTTGATGGTGAACTGGTGATGGCAATAGGTGTTGATGTAGGAGAAACTACTGCAGGGGAAGATGCTGTAGGAAAAGAGCGTTGCCTTTCTGAGAACGAGGGTCAGATTTCGGGGTTTGTTCCGCCCCAGATGACTCTCCTGCCTTAGTTTTTCCTTTTTCTCTCCTACTAGCAGACCTAGTTTGTACCCGGGTAGAGGATTCTGGTGTAAGAGCTGCAGGACCAGGTGCTGTAGGAGTAGATGACCCTTGCCCTGTTCTCCTACTGGTAGACGCTATTTCTGCTTTCTTTTTTTGAGGCCGTGGGGTAAGTTCCCTAGGGGGTTCTAGAAGTTGGAGGCTCTTTTGGGCAACAAATTCTTGCCAGGAAAGAGGTGATACATCTCTCAAAGAGCGTTTAATCAACAGTTTTATAAGGCCATGGTGAGCAATAGAATTATCCTTCCCCTGTTGGGTTCTGTGGGCACATTGTTCCAGAAATTTTAACAAAAAGTTCAGAACATTTACAGCTAACCCATGCCTCATATGACTTAGCAATTTGAAATGGTAAGAATGCAGGTAAGAGAAACAACCTTCACATGTTAAATACCTAATTATGAAAGCAGTGTATTTTGTATATGGAGGAGGCAACGACACTCGCTTGCATCCCTACTTAGAAACTTCCAAAGATCCATCAGTGGGTATTGTAAATTCTTCCCTTGTAGAGACAACATCCAAAGAAAAAATTTCTCCAATGGCTGGAAGCCTAGTTACCTCTGTAATTATTTCTTCAGTTACCGCTACTGTTAGACCCCATACTGTAGCCTCTCCTTCGGAAAGGGTTTTGAAAAATTCGCCTACAACCTCCTCATTGAAAGCATTTAAACTCAAAAAGTATTTCAGCCAACCACAGAGGCTGAATGCTTGGGCTGTTTGAGGATTTTGCATTAATAACTCATGAGCTACAGGCTCATGTCTTACCAGCTGACCACCCATGTTCACAGTTTTGCCTTAGCTGAACTCAACTCTTTTATGAAAATCCAAGAATTTCCCTTTCTGTTTTGGTTCTTTCTATCCCGCTGTCACTTTTCCTTTCTTTTTTCAAAAATGAACTTCTTGAACAAGCAGTTTTAATTGATTTACAATGAAAAACATGCAATGAAAAGGACATGCGATCATATTTGGAAAGTACCAGAAAATAATAATGAAAGATTATCTGAGCAGTTGTGACAACGGCGAAAGGACAGGTTTGAAAAGTGGATTATCCCGCCCCCTACTTAAAGTATGACATGTGTCCACACATGTACTAAAGAATAGGTGAAGATCGGGTAATAATGACTAATACAAACATAGTAGTAAATAAATAAAATGAAATAAATCAATAATGCGATAACAAAAGATATTGTGTACTTTTCATTAAATTCTTGTACGTGCTAAGAAAGATGATGGCCTCGGCATGAGATGACAGTTGGGAATGAGATCATAATTAAGGGTGGTGTGGGCAAATGAGGTGGATGGGTGATGTGGGCGGACGAGATGAATGAATGGAATGGATGGATGGGACGGAAGAGAAAGAAGTGAAATGTGGCGACAAGTGGGAGTGAAGAAAAAGGGGTTTTCTTAAAAAGGAAACCTTTATTATGAGCACGCATTACAAAATTATGGTGAAGCTGCAGGAGAAAGGCTAAAGCCTTTGGCTGCAAGAGAATTAGTGGCAAGATCCTGAATGAACTGCTGCATGAATTCTTCTTTTGAGACTGGTTTATGGTACAACTGGAGGTGGTGTCCATTAACTAACAGCTTGAATCTAACAGGATCAATTGTAACAAGTTGAACTGAACCATTAGCAAATATAGTCTCAATTTCATACCAGCCCAACCATCTGGTTTGTAATTTTCCTGGACTATCCTTATATCGTGAATCATAAAGCAGAGCCCAATCTCCTACTTTGAATTTCTTTTCCTTAATGTATTTATCATGCCACCTTATTCTCTGATTTTGTATTATCTCAGTGTGCTGTAGGGCATTCTTTCGGAGCTCATCCAGAGCATTGAGCTGCATGATTTTGTCCTTTTGTGCATTTGTTAAGTCCATATCCATCTCTAATGCTGTTCTTAGAGTCTTATGTTCAAATTCTATTGGCATCACAACTGTTTTACCATACACCATTTCAAAAGGTGTATATCCTGTAGCAATCTTCCAGGTAGTACGGTAGGCCCATATAGCTTCTGGTAACCTTGTGGCCTAGTCCTTCCTATGTAAATCTATAGTTTTAGTCAAAATGGCCTCGATGTCCCTATTGGTGACCTCAACTTGACCATTGGCCTGGGGGTGATACGGAGTTGATTTCCTATGCCGTATGTTGTATTCATTGACTAAAGCTGTGATAAGTGTAGAAGTAAATTGTGCTCCTTGATCTGTCACTATTTCCCTAGGGACACCAAACCTAGTAAATATTTCTTCATAGAGGAATTCAACCACTTTATTATCCCTAGCATGTTTCATAGGTTTAGCCTCTACCCATTTTGTGACATAATCTGTGCATACAAGGATGTAGGACTTACCATTGGAAGGTGGATCAATTGGTCCTACAAAATCTAGTCCCCATTTGTCGAATGGTGCAACTACAACCTGTGGAAATAGAGGCATCTCATTAGATCGGGTTGGTCTTCCCATCCTCTGGCATCTGTCACACCTCCTGGTATATTTGGTTGCATCTCTATGTAGAGTTGGCCAATAGTAACCAGTATTTAAAATTTTCATTACTGTCCTTTTGGCAGCAAAATGTCCACCACACGGCTCATCATGGATAACATGCAGTATATCATGAGTGTCCTCCTCTTGTACACATCTCCTCATAACTTGATCTGGCCCTCTATAAAACATGCAATCTGCAATCCAAGAAAAGTTAAAGTTTTTCTCTACCAATAATCTCTTTTCCTTAGGGGAGAAGTGAGGAGGAGTTCTTCCTATTTCCAGATAATTTGCTATATCAGCATACCATGGGTGAATAACCTTGATTGCAAATAGGTGCTCATCAGGAAAGGAGTCTTTAATAAGTGCAGAGTCATCTTGCCTTTGAATTCTAGAAAAGAAATCAGCAACCATGTTGGCTTTACCTGGCTTGTCTACAATTGTAATGTCAAATTCTTGCATCAGCAATAACCATCTTGCTAGTCTCCTGGATATTGAGGCTTTGTTCATGAGATACCGGATGGCTGCATGATCAGTATGGAAAAATATCTGATAACCAGTGATATAATGCCTGAATTTATTGAGGGCATAGATGATTGCCAACGTTTCTTTTTCTGTAACAGTGTAGTTTAATTCAGCCCCTTGTAGATTTTTGCTTATGTAGTAGAGTGCATGTTTTGTTGACCCATCTTTCTGCCCTAACACTGCTCCAATGGCATAATCCGATGCATCAGTATGAATATGAAATGGAAGTGACCAATCAGGTCCTTTCAGAATAGGTGCCTGTGTAAGGGTGACTTTCAAGTCAAGAAATGTTTTTTCACATTCCTCTGTCCAAGAAAAATCTACATCTTTCTTCAGCAGACTGTATAAGGGGCCTGCTGTTTGGCTGAAGTCCTTGATGAATCTTCTATAGTATCCAGCATAGCCTAGAAAACTCCGTACCTCTTTCTGCTTAGCAGGAGAGGGTAACTTAGAGATGACCTCAATCTTAGCAAGATCAACCTAAATTCCTGTAGTAGAAATATAGTGACCAAGCACTATTCCTTCCTGCATCATCATGAAGCACTTTTGACTATTCAGCAATAGGTTGCGATCTTCACATCTCTGTAGTACTTTCTCCAAGTTGGCTTGAGCTTCCTCAAATGTCGTACCATAAACAGTGAAGTCATCCATGTATATTTCCATGCAATCATATGAGATGTTTGAGAAGATACTTATGACTGCCCTTTGGAAATTTGCAGGAGCATTACAAAGACCAAAAGACAAAACGAATAGGAAAATGTTCCCCAAGGGCATGTAAAAGTAGTCTTTTCTTGATCCTCAGGAGCAATCTTGATTTGATTGTACCCACTAAAGCCATCCAAGAATGAGAAGTACTTTTTCCCAGCTAAATTATCTAGAACTTGATCAATGAATGGAAGAGGAAAGTAATCTTTCTTTGTTGCCAAGTTGAGCTCTCTGTAATCTACACATACCCTCCATTTTCCTCCTTTCTTAGGAACAATGACCAATGGGGAAACCCACTGACTATCGGAGATTAGGTAGATAAAGCCAGCTGTTAATATTTTCTGCAATTCTTCTTTAACAATTTCTCTCAAAGCTGGATTAATTCTTCTTTGAGGCTGCCTGATAGGTCTGAAGTCACTGTTAATATATATGCGATGTGTATAGAGTTTTGGGTCTAAACCCTTCATATCTCCATAGTCCCATGCAAAAGCTCTATGGTGGGCTTGCAGCATTGTGGCTAGGGTGGTTTGTTGAGATGGAAGCAACTTATTATTAATATGCAGACAACGGCCTGGAGATACTTCTATCTGTTTGGTGAGATCATTCATTGAAGTTGCTGAAAAAGGTGGTGCCTGTATATCACATAATAGCAAATCATGATGGCTCTCAGGATTCAGTTGTTGCAGGAAACATTGCTGAGAACGACTGTCCAAAGTAGATGGGCTATTCAAATCAGAACTAAACTGCAAAATATGTAGAAGTAGGTTATCTTCACTCTGAAGCTGGGAAAATGGATCAATTTGTAGCATCATTAACTGAGCTAATGAATTGACTTCTTTAGTTTCCTCTCCTATATCTGGCCAAATTGGTTGAGACAAATTTGGCAGAGGTTGTGCAGGTGGGTATAAAGCCAATTTCTTTCTTGACTAACCATCAGAAATTGTCATGTTTCCTAAACGACATCCTATAAGGGCATCAGCTGTAGCTAACCAGGGTCTGCCTAGGATAATAGGATATCCTCCTAAGGTTGCCTTAGTGGACAATATGGTTAAATCAATAGGGTATTCCCAAGATTCAAGGGTGACAATGACATCTTCTATCACTCCATTACGTGTAACCGTGGAACTATCAGCAAGCTGCAAGATAGTCGGTGTAGACCTAATGTTTGGGATATTCAAACACTCCATAGTGTGCTTGGTCATCACATTAATGGTTGCACCTAGGTCAACCAAAACATTTCTTACTACTTGACCATTGATATTTATTTTTACTACAGGACTTCCAGGATCAGTATATTTTGGAATGACAACCTTCCCCAACATAATATCGGCTAACTGTCCTAGAACATGGATAGTTTGGGGATCCTTTTTCTTTCTTCCTTGTTTCTTCAAACAGACCTCTTTAATGGCTTTTCCATAGATTGGAACATCTTTAATAGCTTGAAAAAGAGGAATTTGAACTTGTACATTCTTTAACTGCTCCAAAATATCAAAGGTAGGTTCTTCAATGGTCTTAGGTGTAGTAATTTACAATCTCTGAGGAAAAGGTGGTGTAACCTGAGGCTGCAGGATAGGTTCCTTAGAGGCAGTAGCTAATACAGGTATATATTCTGCATGATCAGTAGGTTGTTCAGTGGCAGAGTCTGGAATCTATGTAATTACAGGTGGCTGTGGAGCAGGGAGAGTGGTTCCAAACCTGAGATGAATATCATTGATATTCAGGGCATAAGCTGGATACTGGTTGGCTTCTGTAGAATACATAGGTTGCTGTTGTTGTTGCTGCTTATTATTAGGATTTGGCAATGGTTGAGCAGGCATAGGCGTTTGTTTTGGAGGGCCTGTATTTGTTGCACGTGCTGCAGGAGGAGGCATAAGGGCCGGAGGTTATGGTTGCTAAGACTGCAAGAATCCAGGGGGTTGGTTCTGCCATTGCTGAGAACCTCTCCATTGAGGGTTCTGCTGCCAGTTACCTGGAGGTGGAGTCCATTGTCCTTGTGGCTGCTGCCAACCTCCTTGAGGGGGTTTCCATTGAGGGCTCTGATAGTTAGGCCAGTATGGTTGAGGAGCATTCCACGGTGGAGATGGGCCATATGTAGGTTGCCATTGGTTATTATAATTAGAGTAAGGATTACCAAAAGTCAAAGGATCTTGAGGCATACCTTGTCTTGGAGCCCATGGTCTCCTTTGTGCAACAAAGAAGACTTGGTCATCATCACCTTCTATCATCTTAAAATCAGTAGGTAACTATTTAGCCTTCATGTTGGCCACCATCTTGCATCTGCAGTCACGTTTCTTCTGTCTACAATGTGGACAGAACTCAGCTAGGATTGCCTCAGCCTTCGCATGTTTCTTGCGAGCTTGCATGGTATCAAACTGTGTAGCCATGTTGTTTATGATGTCTTGCTTGAAATCAGACAACAAATTTGTGATCTCCATCCGGGAGACTCCACTAGAAGAAGACTTTCCCACTGTAGCTTGATGACCTCTACCCTTCTTCACATTTGCTTGAGAGTAATTGAGACATATCTTCTTGATATCATCCCAAGATGCTTGGGTGATATCTCTGCCTCCCATCAGGTCCAAGGCATCTATACAGGTATCATTGATTCCCCTTAGAAAAAGTAATTTCTAGGATTCTTCATTAAGAGTGTGGTCTGAATTCTTTTTCAGAGAAAATAAGAATCTTGATATATAATCCTCCAGGCTCTCATCCTCCTTCTGTTGAATTATGAATATATCATCACTTTTACTACCACTCTTACAATATTCCTTGTATTTCTCAAGAAATTTTGTTTGTATGGCTGCCTAACTATCAACAACACCCCTTCCCAAACTCATGAACCATCTGAGAGCTCCCTCCTTCAAGGTAGCAGGAAACAATTTCAGTTTGTGAGCATCTGAAGTGTAGTCATAACTACGACAGAGGATATCAAACTTGAACAAGAAGGTCTCTAGGTCTTCTGTAACTAAACCATAGAACTTGGGAAGTAATGAAGAAGGAATATTCTTAAGATTGTCATTGCCTTGTTGAGCAACAATGGGGAATTCAAAATTAGGAGGTTGATTAGGTGGATTACGTGCTATGTTCACTTGAGCAAGTATAAAAGCAAATGGATTTTCTTCAGGTTCTTCGTCAATTGGGCCGAATAGCAAGTTAGCACACAAATATTTAGCAAATGGGTCAATATTTAAGTCTCTTTCATCCTCAAATAGGCTATAAGCTGGTTCAACTTTCTTAGCAATGGATGGAAAATTAGGGAGAAATCTTCCCTGAGCGTCTCTTTTTTCTATGCATGCAACGAAAATGGATGGTATTTTAAAGGAATTTGAAAATACTTGAACAACTGACTAAACTACTGCTAACAATGACTATAGCAGGTTCTTAGATTGACACCATCCCCGACAACGGCGCCAAAAATGGTCATGCCCACAAAAGGATATGAAAATCACGGCAAAACCTATCCTGGGAATTGGACATTCCAGCAGGCGACTAACATCTCTTCGTGGTCATTCATTTACTTGTCAAACCAGGGAACACATACTTTAAATGGAGCAGCACTATATGTGCACTAAGAACCAGTTTCAGTCACAACCTATTGAAAATAAATACTTGAAAAGAAGTTCTACCTATGCTACAGGAAGGTAATGCAAAGTTCTCTTAACTCAACCACAATTTAACCAAAGCAGAAATCATAACAGCTACAACTGAGAGACAAACTATAAACTGGCCTTATGCTGCAAGAACAAACACAGGGATGGATTCCTAATGCTGTAGGAACAATATAAGACTGAGCTTGTGCTGAAACTTTCTAAAATGAAATCTAACTTGAATTAGCAAAGGATAAACAACTACTCTCCTACAGATACTTACTAAGTGGGCCCCCTTAGCAAGCATCAACTAATTTTCACAAAAGATTGTACTCAGAACTCCATCAACTTTTATTCATAATGTGAAATCATTTACATTGATTGTTCTGCTTCAGAAAACTAACAAAAACTCTGATTCATATTATAACTCTAACTCTTACATAATCTGCTTCTCTATCTATCTCTTTTCTTTTTCCTTCTCTTGTTCACCCGCGCAGGAGGAACACTTATTTAATCAGGAAAACAACTAACTAACTAACCCTAACAGAGAAAGACGTGGATGTAAAATGTATCCTGAAATCGAGGAACAGACTTCATAAATGAGTTTATCCATTACACCCGATCCAGAGCGAATCTAGCACTCCACTCTTTCCAGATTAACTGACATTTAAAATCCTTCCCAACAGTTTCGGTCAAAGATTCTTCGCCAGAGCTTCCTTGAAGTCGTGCAGGAAATGGACTTTACTGCATGGCCGAGATAGGATGCGCTTGACTCGATCATACTTTCTTCAACAACCTGCAAAACACAAGGTAACAGATGTGAAAGAAAAGATGCATGGCACATACACAATATCCATTCATTAATCACACATTTAAATATATTTCATCATTCAAAAACTACATGCGTTATACCAGTCATTTAGGGAGTCAAACGGGGTAATAAATATAGATATGTCAACATGATAGGCTGCAGGAACATGAAAGTATATTGCTACAAGATATCCCCCAATAAAAGGTTTCAGAAGAGTTAAACAACCATGAACAACAAAAGTAAAGGTATTAAAATTACACCATGATATCCAAACTATGAGCATATTTTGGGCTCATCAACCGGTTGGGTTGTTCCCTTGGGTGATTACTTTTTCCCACAAGGAAAATCCTCTAAGTTAAACAAAAGCAAGTATACTCATAGTTCGATCACTCTTTATTCCACATGAATAAAGAGAGAACACATGCTATATACTCCACTCACACTTGCAGATAAACATGAATGGGTCTGGCTTTTTGGTCACCTAGTTAAGGGGAGAGCATATTCCTACCATCCATTTAGCATGAAAGACATGGTGTTCATTAATCCTTTAATTAAGCTATGTTCCTAGCTTAACCAAAAGGAAACAATTAAATCACTTCCAACCCTTGTAATATGTCAGTAGTTTATGTTTAAGTCTTTGACAACGAATCTAGGAAACCTGCAAGACAAAAACACAGAGTATTAGCTCTCAGATTTAGTGAAAAACAATGAAAGTGGAAAATGCGCTAGAACAAAGACAATATGCACCAATCTGAAAGCAATATGCGCCAGAGAAAGTGTCGATTGCGCCAAAAGTCTCACGTCCGAACTTGCGAATATAAATTTTCTAGAATGTTAAAAAAATGGGGCAGGGCCCCATGATGGGCACCATTTTGTGTGTGTGTGAAATGTGGAAAGTTAGTATCAACACAAACCTTAATGAAACGAATTATATTAAAGATTCAAAGAAAAGAAGCTACTCTAAATTGCAATTTAATGAATCTTTCAAGAACGTCTCATTGTCCTCTATTCTTAATGATTCCTTTAACCTCTTGGCCCTCATATTTCTATGTGCACAAAGGCTATTAGAATGACACTTAAGAAATAAGATTAGTATTTAACATGCAAGCTAATTAAATTCCTACATGAAACTAAATGGTAGAAATGATGATGGATATTATGATGAATGATGGATGATTATGATGAATGATGGGTGACTATGATGAATGGAAAACTGTGGTGGATACTATGGTGGTGATCTATATGATTCTATATATGATTCTACATATGCTCAAATTCAAACTCTAAATATACTAATCTAAAATGCAACTATGATGCAAAGGATGACATAAAATGCAACTATGAAGCAAAGTATTAGTCTAAGATGTAACTATGATGCAAAACATGATATAAAATGTAACTATAAGACTCCATAATGCTCCCAAGCTCAAACGATAAACTTGCATGATAACTCTATTCAAAAGTGGATGCAAAATACAATGCCAAAGGGTTGTATTTATAGCCTTTTCCAAGCATCTTGTGAGGTGGCAATGATTGACAGTCCAAATTCAAACAAGAAGGATGAACATTGGGGATGAAGAGAATCAAGAAGTTGTCCCCTTGACCAATGACACCATGCCAAATGGATGGAGGAATCTCTTGACCAAAGGAAACATGCCAAATGGATGGAAGACTCAAGTGTGGGAAGAAAAGACCATGTGTTTGAAAATTGGTGGAAGATAATTCTAATTAAAAATTAGAATTATTTAATTTCATGTGACCTTGGTGAGGTGGCATGAAAAGTTGTAGATAATTCTAATTAAAAATTAGAATTATTAGAATGTCCCCTTGACCAAGGGCAACATGCCAAATGGATGGGAGAATCAAGTGGTGAGGAATAAGCTATGTGTTTGCATGCCAAATGTGTGGGAGAATCAAGTGTGTGAGGAATAAGCCATGTGTTTGAAAATAATTCTAATTTAAAAATTAGAATTATTTAATTTCATGTGACCTTGGTGAGGTGGCATAAAAATTTGTAGACATGTGCTTGAATTCCTAATCTAAGATTAGTGAAACTTAATTAAATAAAAAAAACTTTAGTAATTCGTTTATTTAATTAAATTAGAAGAATATGATTTTTTAGATTTGAAGAATTAAGGGATATGAACAATATAAATAAATTACAAATTTATTTATATGTAGTCGAATATTAATTAAATAACTAGTATTTAATTAATTAAATGTTGTGACCAATTTTAGGTGTACACAGTTTCATATTATGCTGTTAAGTGGATAGATCTATAAGAATCTAAAGTATCATGTTTGAATCTAGGTTTCCTTTTTTCTGCTTGAACCTTAATGGGTTCTTCCCACATGAGGATTTGAATGTCTATTATGTGCCTACATCGGCCTTAGTTATTCATTCTCACTAATACAATTTCACAATCCTATCTCTAGTGACTAGGCAGAGGTTGCTAAATGTCCTCCAACCTCATATTCCTCCATCCTCTAGTGGGTTGCTACTTAGAAAAATTGAATTTCAAGATGAATTTTAGAATTGACCCCCTCAAGATGGATGTCATGTACATGTGATAATGTGTCCAATTACAATTGAGGAAATCTTTATTTTATATTTTTTTGACATTTTGACACAAGAATTAATGAACCCAATTCTAAAATAATATAACTTGACTTTTAAACTATGACATAAAATATCTCTATGAGAAATAATATAATATTTTGAGATACTAAACAACAAATAATAACAATTTATCTTCTATCTAAAATCTATCATTAGACACTTAATCTATAGATGAAGAATTTTAGAAATTAAACTAAATGACTCAATTGAATGATAATTGGATTAATTTTAATTTTTACTGTAATTAAAAGTTATAAAAATAAAGTCAACTAAAATACAACTTCATAGTTATGCATTGAATATTACTTTTAGCATTTGTCCATTGATCTCTATAATAGAAGAATTTTCTTCAACACCAAAAAAATAGTGTAAAGTCTCTAAAATTTTTGCTCGATAGTCTTTTCTTTCACTTCTAAAAGTGGTACTTCTTTTTTTATACATATTCTCCCTAACACTTCTCACTAGTTGCTCCAAATCTATCAAATCTGATTTCTCAATAGGAATAACATTATAATAAAAATCATGCTTAATGCCCAATGGTAAAGCAATCTCCAAACATGTAGGATGGTGTGATGGAAAGCTCCATTTCATAAATTCCTCTAGCTTGCGAGCATCCAAACATTACCTATAGCCACCATCATCGTTAAATTCAACCAACACAATATTTATGGGTATGTGCAAGATCATGATGGGCCAAAAAGTGGCGATATGATGGGTATGTGGCTTATGACATTTTTTTAACCCAAAATTGATGAAACGAAAATGGTTTTTAAAGGAGATTCTCAACTTTCCACCAATATAAATTATGCTTTAATTTGAATTTAATAAATAATTATTATTCATTTTCTATTTGAATTATGACTAAAGTCCTGATTGATAGGCTGATTGAAAAACATCTATAGCTTTCAAATGTTATCACATTTTTTGAATCAAACATGCTCACATTCTATGCTTCATACTATAGGATTAAAAAAAATTGAATTTCATGAACTTTTGACCAAGTTAAGGTGGTTAGACATAATGAAGTTTTTATATTTTTAAAATTTGTAATAAAAATTCATAATTAATTATTTACTTGGAAAAAATTACAAAAAATATGTATCACATCGACATGAGTCCTCTACTTATATCTAAAATCTTATAAAAAATTATAATTTTATTGTGGTTAGGTGGTCGCAGACACCTACTTATTTTTTCCTTGAAATTTAAGTGCTAATGATTGAAATTTCATTTTTTCCAAATAGATTTAAAACCTAGTAGTTTAGAAACTACATTCAATTTGCTACAAATTCTATTCTTACATATTTTTGAAATGATATAGATAACTTATTCAAATTTTTACGTCAAGCTGTCTAACTCTGATTTTTTTGAATTTTCATTGCCACTTAAGGGCCTATTTTTTCCATGATGGTCCTGCACATAACCTTGTCTTGAGTGGAACTCAAAAAGGAATCATGCAAACATTAACCTCAAGAAAACATTCTTTTGTTTTACTCTTAAATTTCAACATAACATTCCCATTGATCAATGATTTGATATATGGAAAGTTCAATACTCTTCCCAATTTTATGATGATTGAAACTCACAACCTTAAGATGTCCCCTTTCATTGAAGACCCACTTGCATAAATCAATATAAACTACATATTACCAATTTTTGCACACTTGTTTGAACTACCAAATCTTTAATTTCATATTTCATATACTTATTGCTAATAAAATATAATTTTTTGGAATGAAAAAGTGGTTTAGGAATATCAAATAACACATTAAATCATCAATTCAAACAAGCATCTTACCAAGCTGCATCAATCTTAATAAATTAGATCCATCACCAAACATAGGTTTAAAAATGAATCCATAATGAAGCTCTAAAGCACCACATATTCACGTCCTCCATTTTCTATGCTAATAAAATATAATTTTTTGGAATGAAAAAGTGGTTTAGGAATATCAAATAACACATTAAATCTTCAAACAAGCATCTTACCAAGCTGCATCAATCTTAATAAATTAGATCCATCACCAAACATAGGTTTAAAAATGAATCCATAATGATCTAAAGCACCACATATTCACGTCCTCCATTTTCTATGTTCAACTACTCTCACTATACAAATACAAAATATATTCAAATGATTTCTAGGTTTTTTTCTCCTCTATCTAATATTTCTAGAACATTTTAAATTTATATTTTTCATTCAATATTGAGAGATAAATCACAATTTTATGGAATTGACTATGAAGAGATATTTGGATTCCCTTCTTTGATACCATGTGCAAAAAATGGGTAGAGCTTTTAGAAGTTGCATAAAATCTTATGCACAAAATAATATGCTTCTATTCTCACATATTTTCATTCAATACATTTCACAAGTGTATAAGATTGATATATCTTATATTATAGGAGAGTTTTTATATCTCCAATAACCACTCCTTTACAGTTATACAAGTTGTTCTAACAACTTCAAATACAATCATGTACAACCAAATACAATAATATAATTTTTCACACATGTCAAATTCTAATGTTCAAACTAATAAAATATAACAATTACATGAGTGGTTACTAAAAATCACTTTACCTCTAATATGTGTGAGCACTAATATTAATTTCTAGCAAGTCTATCTTGATATCACCATAACTGATGAGGTCTTGTATGTATTTTCTAAGATTCATACAATTATTAGTATTGTAGACATCAAAAATTTGACCTTACCACACCATATTTTATCCTATCCTAAGCCATTAATTAAAAAAATATTTATTTAGTTATTCCCATATTTTCCCATCCTTATCCTAATCCATTAATTAAATATATATTTTCCATTTATTTAATTATTATCCCTTCATCATGATCCCATTAATCAAATAAATATTTTATTTATTTAATTATTTTCCCTTTATCCTCTATTCTTGTCCATCTATTCCAATCCCTTCATCTTGTTCACATGGATCATAATCTAAATTTTTCCTTATGTGACAAATGTCTCCTTCACATGCCTAACTTTTTGTATAGATTCATTGAACCTAGACACCTATCCAAAAATCAAACTATCTTTTCATCTTATCCAAACATCTCATTTAACCTCTTAATCCTAGCCATTGCCATAAGGATTTTTTTTCCTTATCTCAATCCTAAACCTAGATCCTATACATCATGTAATACTTGTCATATGATTGCATCTTTGATCCAAACCCTAATCCTCCTTCAATCTTGGCCATCCATCATCAATCATTTCTAGCAATTGATTTTTCCTCTTCAAGACTATATCTAGAGGCTATCATCCTTCATTTCAAGCTAATGAATGCATCCTTTGAGGCTAATGCAAGTTTCTCCTCTAGAATCACTTATCAATATATCATACCTATATGCTATCATTTTGATCATATCAAGGTTATGCTAGAGCATTTGGAAATCCACAAATCAACATCAAGGATAAAATCATATAGAATAAGGGTGTACTCCATTTTTTCTCATCAAGGAGAGAAGAAAATATTCTAGGTGAAGGTATTGTGCTTTGGATTGATTTTATCTTCCTTTTTTTTCCTTCAATATTTTCTCAACCTCTTTAGGTATCATGTTGCTTGATTCTATGGTAAAATCACAATATATTCATTTTCGTTGTACCATGTGAATTGGATTTAGTGTCATCGAACCATTTGGTGAGGGGAAATGTTGCCATATTGGATTGGTAAAGTTTGTAAAATATAAACTCCATTGGTTCCCCCAGAGGGGTGTATTTGTGTTTTTGAGTTAATGGTTTGGGTTGGCCTAATGGGATGGAAATATTGGTAGGTCATTGGATGTTATGAATATTTTTGGGTTCTTGGGGGTTTAATGGTTTGATTTTTTTGAGATTGTGATCCCATCATTGACATGATGTTCTTGTTCTTGGACCAAAATTTAGGTTTATCATTTTAGGTACAATCCTTGGTGAAGATCTTGACCAAACCTTTTTCAATGAGGGTATTTATTGTATAAACCCTATTTATGATGATTTCATCAAATATGGTGACACAATGCACTTGAAGGTGAAATTCCAATTCTTGGTTTAGGTTTGTAATGAAAATATGTATAATTTACTTCTTAGGGATAAGCTAAGAGAAATGAATTGTGAGAATTATCCATTGTTGTAAGAAGGAGGAGATATCTGTATTACATTGATTTACATTGTAAATATCTAACATAGTTTGGTCATGCTTGACATTATAGGAGAAACCTTTGAATTTTTTTTTGGACTTTTTACCTTTTGAGTTTTTTAGATTTTGTATTTTTGAACAAGATTTCACAAGTGCAAACAAATCAAACACTAAAATGACCTAGTTATTTAACTAGATGTGTTTTGTTTTTAGGACATACTTTGACCCTATGATAAATAGTAAGGCCTATAGATATCAAGGCTCTAACCAAAAAATTGTATTTTGTTTGTTTTTTTCTATTATTTCATTTTTTAAAGTACATAGTGAGTAACTTCCTAGGGCTAAACATTTATTGGTGAACAAAAAACACCAAACAATTGATAGATTTTCCATGTTAGTCTTATACAAGGAATTCTAAGGATATCATAAATATACCAAAAGGTACATGAAATCCAATTTTTTGAAGAGATGAGTATGTCTAATGGTATGGTATGTATGCGAGGGTAAGCCACTCTCCTCCACTTGTAAGCTTAGCTCAAAATGATAATTATACCCCTCAGAGATTTTATTGATTCTCTCCCTTATTTTGGCATCCCATTGGAACACATGGATTTGGTTCACAAATTTGTGATGAAATCCAAGGTTAGATAAAAAGAAACTAAAGTAAAATGATTATTTTTTATTTATTTCTAAGATCACCTTGTGGCATGAGGAGAAGCATACATAGATTTACCTTTTGGTGGAAAATAAACAATGAAAAAATGAATATTTGTAATTTCCAAAATCACCTAGTGGTGTGAGGGAAGAGCATACACACTCATCAAAATTTATAAAAATAAATTTGAAGTGTGAAGGGGATTTATCATAAGGAGTGTTTTTGGTTCCTAATATCACCTTGTAGTACAAGAGAAGAGTATACACACTTTCTGGGGTCGTGATCCTAGCAAACAACTTAATTTCCTTTAGACAAAGTAAATGAAAGAAAATGAAAGATGTATTAAGGTAATGGATTGGCCAAACAAAAATACAAAAAATGTTATTAGTATTATAAATAGTCTTCCCCTAATGAACATATAGAAAAAGTGTTAACAATATGACACCAAAAGACCAAAATTATCTCTACAATTATTTGTGTCAGTACCAAATAACCTTGAGACTTAATAAAATGGTAAAAAAAAATGTGGGTGTGTTATTGCATAGAGTTTATTCACCACTAGAAGTGTGCATACACATTTGATAGAGTGCTTACATTGATAGACGAAAGTTAGATTTTATATGTTGTGTTGCCACAATAATGGGTTACACTTTTTGGGACATCCTGATTTTTGCCTGAAATCACATATTTTTAGAAAATACAATGATTTATGACTTTAAAGGTTCCATTTAAATTATTTTAATTAAAGAGGGATTGATCAAACCTTAATGGTTTAGCTTCTATAGGATGATAAGAAAGTGTAATGTCCGATGAAAAATCCTGATTTTAATGTCAAGTTTGGCCAAAAACTGTAACATGCAATAAACTAGAAGAAAAATTTCTAATAAAAATATTCTAAAAATTCTAAAACATAGAAATCAAGAATAGAGAAGTGTGCATGCACCACTAGTGAGTGAACTTGTGCTACTAGGGTTTATAGAAGTGCTATAGAGTGATAGTCCTAAACCAAAATCAAGTCAAATACCTCTAAATTTTTACATGCTACACTAGGTGTGCATATGCTATAGATTGTTGTAGATACACTATTCTATAAATTCTCTACACTAAAAGCTAAGGGTGTAAGGTTTTAGGTATTTTGATTATGGATGCACCATAAGTGACTAAATATATGCCATTTAATAGAGTGGATGTATTATTCAATAGCACAAATATTCCAAATTTGAAAAGATATTTTTTTATGATTAAATCTACAAAAAAACTTCAAAAACACTAAATGACTACAAGAATTAGCTCGGTACATGGTCACATAAAGAATCTTAGAATGTGAAAATTAAAGTATAGAGAAAACAAGTAGTAAATAAGACTCAAATAAGAATCCTACTTTATATCAAGAATTCACCTTTACTAGGGAAAAATGAATGCAAATAATGATAAAAATCAATCACTTCTTACCAAACAAACCTTTAATGACCTATTTTTTATGCTTCAAGTGACTGATTGATGGTTGAAGCTGAATTTGGTTACCTAATTCTATATAACCTTGTTGCATCCAATGTTATTATTGAAAATGGCTTGCAAATGGGTGAATTTATAGATTTTTGATGGGTTAGATGAATGGATGAGATTATATCTTATGAGATGGAGCATTAGAGTTGATACTCATATAAAAAATAATGAGAAGATGAAAAGTGACAAGTGACAACATGTGATTGGTGCACCTGATTAGGATAAAGATTGAGGAGAGATGGAGGGTGTAGATTTGATCAATTCTTAATGAAGGGTGGAGGTTAAAATTTTTCTTTAGAGCCTTGTGCACTTGGATCCATGTGCAATACTGAATTTGATTATTTTAATAAAAGTGCCAAAGCAATATACAAATTATTAATTAGTTATCTAAAATTAATTTATTTATTCAACTAGTGGTATGGAAATATTTATAGGAATTAAAAAAATATTGATGCATTTATTTAATTTATGGGCGAATATTGGGAATGTTGAATGTTGTGGTTGTGTTGCTGATATGTGGTTCAGAGCTCGTATGTGGGAATATAATGCTTATCTTTTCCATTGAATTCATTAAAAAATGATTTATTCAAATAAGGTTTGAACTTTAAAACAAAGGTTGCATATGTTAAATTAATTCAATAATTAAAGGTAATCTATTCAATTTATGTTGGAAGGAAGGTTAGATTGGTTAATTAAATAGTTGGAACCTATTTAATATTTAATTAATACTAGAAAAAAGATAAGAACCTAGATAGTAGCAACAAAAAAATTCAAGAGGGACCTACCAAAAAACTAGAGCTAAGTGGCACAAGGAGAATAATAAGACTAAATACTAGAAGAAAATTCATGAAGTTGCTATTCTCATTGATACCAATAAGAGGAATAAAAAAACCTAAATAATGTATATATTGTTGGCAGATGGTCAATGCTCCCCTCGAGAATTGTGACATGGACTAACTTCCTCTCGTGGATTTGTTAACTCTGACGGTTGTATCAAACATTAATAGGTCCACCTTTTGGTGCAATGAAAACCGTGGAGCCAACAATTGGTATCAAAGACAAAGGTTCCAGGTTCGAATCCCCTCAGGTAACACTGAGGGGGAGATTATTGGAAAATGGTTAGCTCCCCTTGGGATTCGTGATATGGACTAACCACCTCTCGTGGATCCATTAACTCTGACGATTGTATAAGACATTAACAGGTTGACCTTTTGGTGCAATGACAACCATGGGGCCAACATATACCAGGTTGAATGGAGGGCCTGCTAACAAAACAAGATCCATGAGGCTAGAGACAAAAGGAAAAGCTATAAAGGAGACTCTTGAGAGGGATACTATTTGTATCAACTTTGTCAAAAGTAAACTAAAATCTATAAGGGGTTTAATAAATCTTTTTGATTAGTCTAGTTTTAATTTCTTCTCTGGACCTTTACTATTCCTTAGGCTAGTCTCTAGTTTATGTTATTCTTTCTAGTGTGTGCTATTTTTTTTCTTTTTTGTAATTGAAATATGGAAATTTGTTGCTTCTATGGTTGGGAGATAGAATAACAATATTCACACTCTCTCATTCAAGGAAAAACCTAAAGATCTCAACCTAAGGTGTACAAAGGAGAAAGAGATCTTGCAATAGGGTTCTCCTAGTGTCTGATTAAAAACTAAAGAGAGGTTCACCACCAAGCTAGGGATTGGAAAGAAAAATTAAATGAAAAACCAAATGCTTAAACCTAATTCAATGCAAACTTTCACTAAATGACCTAAAAAAGCATGTAAAATATAATAGAAATCCAAGAGATGAAAGGTGTGCACATAGAAATATGAAGAGGATTGAATGAAGCTTTGAAATGATGGAAACACTGATTTTGATGCTAACTAGGACTCATACACCAGATTGGGCAATTTAGTCCTAGATTAGTGGTTTTGGGCAAGCACAAGTTTCTGGCAGTGTAGATTCTAGATTTGCAAAAAAATGGAAATTGACCTATACTGGGACTCATACGCCAAAAGTGGCATATCAGTCTAGTTAGGGTTTTCTAAAAATTCAAAGTATTATTTTTCTCTTCAATATCTGCTCTATCCTTTCCACCTGATTTTTAGATTTGAATCTTCAATTTGTAACCTGTAGATGTTCTCCAATGATCTTGAATGTAGGATGACAACTTTGATAACTTTGAATGCTTTGACAACTTTCTCCGAACTTGCTCTTCAATATGTCTTCAACCTAGATCTACAAATCACACACAAAAGAGAGGGAAAAATGTTGTTTTGTTAGTCGAAAATTGTTTTCCTTGGTCAAACCCCATTTTGGTAATCAAACCTTGAAATGAAATGGAATAGAAGAGGACAATGATGAATGAAAAAAAATTAATGTTGCAACTCACTAAACTCTAACAATAAAGTGTTGTAAACATGTATGAGATGGCTCCAATGGATGTAGATCTTGACTCTTGCTTGAATGTGGTAGATCTTGACTTGAATGCTAGCTTGAATCATGAAACCCTACATCACACATGTTAGCTCAAAAACAAACATGATGCATGGTGAATTTGACATGATGCATGATGCTTGATGCTTGAACAATGCTCTTAAACACGATAATCAACCCTTGAATTCTCTTGAATGCCCTTGTAAACACTTGAATGCTCTTGTGAACTCAAATTTTCTAGGATATATTCTCTCACAAAAGTCTTAGGTGAAAATGAGTGAAAGAACCTTGTATTTATACTTGATTATTACAAATTTCTCAAAATTACAACACTACAAGCCGACATCATATTTAGGAGGATAAAATCCCTCCAAGAATTTGAATTGAATTTAATTTTGGACCACATGGGACTCATACGCTAGAGGTGGCGTATGAGTCCCATTAGGCATTAATTATGGGACCATTTTCAAAAATGCTTAGAAAGGTGTGAAATACAGATTGGGACCCTAAACCCTAGGTGGGACCCATATGTCCAAGGTGGCGTATGAGTCCCATATCATTAAATCTAGGCTACACAACCTAAAAACACCTAAATTATGACTGGATGTTGATTTATGTTTGGATTATCCTCGAGAAGATGAATTAATTAAGGCTTGTGGATGCAAAATAAGGCCAAATAAGGCATAAAGAGGCCCATTTAATTAATAAAACCCTAGAAAGGTGTGAAAGTGTGTTATAACACTTTACATCACTCTAAATAAAGTACAATTAAGCTCATTTAGTTTACAAGGGCCCAAGACCTAATGTGAGTGTGTTAAACACATTACAACACTAAGTCAAGGCATCATTAAGCTTAGTTTTAACAAGGACCTTAAAAAGTGTGAAAATTTCACGAACGACATTTTTCACCACTACATTTAGCCCCCACTTTAGTGAGAGGATGAACTTGTTTCAAACTCACACTAAAGTAGACAAACTCATTTCAAGAGGGGTCCAAGTGCACTAATTCTAGTAAGATAGGATGACAATGATCAAGAGGGGTGATCAATCCCCCAGGATGAAGATCCCATGGCATACCAACATAGGCACAAAAGAACACACATGTGAATGATATAAAGGGCATCATCAAGGCACAAGCATACACTGTCAAAGATAGAGAAAGAAGAAAAAAAAATCGAAAGGGGTGGGTGGATCAAGCTTCGACCATTTTTCCAACATGATGTATCAAATCTAGGGTATTTGTCCAAAAATGCATGCTCACTCTAAGGAAATGAAACTTCAGGCCGTCTTCTAGGTGAGTAATTCAAAGAGGTGAGACACATACACACATGGCTAGCATGCACTCACACACACATGCGCGTGGCTAAGGGAAAGTCATGCCTTAGATGGGCTTCCCATCAAACCATAACAAAGTTATAGCTCTTGATAACTTTGATAATTTTCCATGCAATAATGAACTTCAAGCTTCACAAGGAAAACAAAGCTTCGTATTCTTAGGACTCATGAACAAAAAGATGGCTCCACAGGCATGCAAGTTGTTTTATGCAAGGTGGACATATAACCAAAATTGTAAATGCAATGTAAGGAATGCTCAAAGGAGTCCTGCTTAGTTCATGTAAGGTCTTAACTTAGAGAACATTGTGCCTAATGTCTCCAAGAGAAGACCAATTGAAGAATAGAAGATTCACAACTTAGGAGATATAATGTGTCACATCAATCCACTAAGAGGAATATAATATGCTAAGAGAGATAACGCTCTTGAAGGAAATCACACCTAATGTCACCACAAAGCAAAAGACACATCACATGAAGTAAGAAGACTACACCATGAAACATAAAAAAATGCAAAAAAGAATAATGCAAAAGTATGCCCCCACTTTAAAGAAATTTCTAAACATCATACTGTGGGAAATTACTTTAAAGTAGCAAATGATAAATGCTAACATTAAAGAAGACATCAGAGCTAACTTGGAAAGCCCTATGCCAAGTCATATGTTTCCAAATGAAGCTACATCATGAAAAATGAAAAATAAATGGAGTTTCCCCCTAAATGAAACTCCAAACACATGAAGGATCTATTGATTTGGGGTCATATGTTCTTGCTACAATTTTTTTATAGATCTCGTAATTGTCATCATTCCCCAAATACCCATAGAACTGGAAGAATGACATAAAGAGAGAAAAAAAAAGAAAAAACTTTTGGGTCAACATGGAAGAGACATGAATGTCTCTACACCTTATGTCATCCCCAAAAGGAAAACACAAGATAAATGAAAAAAGATAAGAGAAAAAGATTTTGGGTCAACATGGATGAGACCTGAACATCTCGACGCCTTGTGTCATCCCCAAAAGGAAAACACGAGACAAATGAAAAAGGTCAAAGAAAAGATAAAAGAGAAGAATGAAGGTACAAATAGAGGAATGTCACAAAGAGAGAGAGATACATCAAACAAAATGCCACAGGGGATCACATTACACACATGCAATCACATGAAAGAAAAAAATAATAATGCAAAGGATTAGTAAGGCACATGCGAGTCAACTTATTAGCAGGTCGTCCTCATCCCAATCATGTTCATTGTAAATAGAAGGCATACAACTAGCAAAAGGGACAATGAAAAATGTGTTACTAGGACAAGGCTATCTAATTCTTTCCCTCATGATGTGTAGGAAAAGAATGAGCCGAGGTAGGTGATGGGAACGAGCTCCTTGCATTTTGAAATGATTTGCAATAAGTGTATAACATGTAATAGTGAGAATGTTATCATTCTACAACTATTACATGGCAAGGAGCGAGAGGGGTCCCACTTTAAGGGACTATTTATATGATATCTAAATTTTTAAATATTTTCTTTAAGGCATGACACTCATCAATACTATGTCCAGAAATTCTATGATATCTGCAATGAGATGTATTTTTTCTTTTAGGATTTGGAAATTGAATTTTTGGCATGGGTGGTAATGTAATAAGTCCTCGGTGCAGACGTATTTGTAAATTCCTTTCAATATTAGTTGGTGGATAAGGGAATTGCAGTTTCTTTAGTTTGTAAGGTCTTCTTCGCTTGCTAGATTCACCAATTTATCTAGTTGGGATTAGGGAAGGGGGTCCGAAGATCTCCTTGTCACTGTTATCATCATTTTGAGGTATTGATTGTTCTTGAGGAAGGACACTTATATCCGAAGAAGGGTCTTGATATCCTAATCCTTTTGTATCTTCAGTTGGATTTTTCTCTAAGAGTTGATGAATTTCATGTTCACTTGTTGTATCACATCCTTGTTTACTCAAGATCGTGAATCCTTTTCCATATGTCTCTTCTAGGTTGATGGGAGTGTTTGTCACTTTATTAACATAAAATGGTTGAATATTTGCTTGACTAGAGGAGGTAGGATCACCTATTGTAGGGAACTTAGGTTCAAATATTGTTTCAACTTTAGGATTTAAATAACCAAACATCTCAAGTGGTGGTATTATAGGGGTGTTGGCTATTCCATGGATGGATAAAAGGATGCATTAGCTTCAAGGTTGTTAAGGCAATTGTTTAGGAATTTTTTCATGCTATCATCATCTTCTCTAATGATGTCCACATCACGAGGAGGACATGCATTAGGAGTTGAGTGAGCATGAGTAAGTTCAATTTCATTAGGGTCATTTCCAAAAGCACAACTTGACACATCCACCAAGGACTTCAAGGACATCCACAGTTTAGCAAAGCACATATCCATGATGAAATGTATTGCAAATTTCAGATTCTAAACTATGTAACAATCAAAAATGAAATGTTCTAGATGCAATTAAGCAATGCACAAGATGTACCAATTTAAACTAGATGCAATGAAGTGAATGAAACATAATGTCTGTAAACTGAAACATAAAGTTATCAACAACAAACATAAACAAAAAAACATAGTTTTCAATGCTATAAAGTGTAGTTTAAAACCTGCACTAGGATTAAATCTCCTAGAGGGGTGTAAGAGTCCCAATGAGGGTTGTTTTTCAAAAATTTCAAAAAAAATTAGGCGCTTTTTATGCTTTTTAGTTTGTATGATTTGTGGACTATGCACATGCAATTTTTAGAAACTTTTCAATGATTAAAGGTACAAAAATTTGCAACCTATATGTACTTTCACCAATGCAAGATTTAGAAACCATAGAATTCCAATTAACTAATGCAAATCCTAATGGAATGTTAATGCAAGCAAGATCTAGGATGGCAATGCACTCCAAATCAGAATTATGATGTTCTAATTGTATGTTCACCATAATGAAAGATGGAATTTTGTTGCTTCTATGCTTGGAAGATAGAATAACAATCTTCACACTCTCACATTCAAGGAAAACCCTAAAGATCTCAACCTAAGGTGTACAAAGGAGAAAGAGATCTTGCAATAGGGTTGTCCTAGGGTTTGATTGTAAACTAAAGAGGGGTTCACCTCCAAGCTAGGGCTTGGAAAGAAAAATGAAATGAAAAACCAAATTCTTAAACCTAATGCAATGCAAACTTTCACTAAATGACCTAAAAAAACATGTAATACAGAATAGAAAGCTGAGAGATGAAAGGTGTGCACCTAGAAATTTCAAGAGGACTGAATGAAGCTCTGAAATGTTGGAAGCACTAATTTAATGCTGACTAGGACTCATTGCCAGATTGGGAAATTTAGTCCCAAATTAGGGTTTTTGGGTAGGAACAAGTTTTTGGCGGTGTAGATTTTAGATCTGCAAAAATCTAGAAATTGACCTATACTGGGACTCATACACCAGAATTGGTGTATCATTCAAGTTAGGGTTTTTTAGAAATTGAAAGTTTGATTCTACTCTTCAATATTTGTTCTATCCTTTCCACTCGATTTCCATATCTAAATCTTCAATTTGCAACCTATAGATGTTCTCCAATGATCTTCAATGTAGGATGACAACTTTGACAACTTCGAATGCTTTGAAAACTTTCTCCAAACTTGATCTTCAATATGTCTTCAATAGGTAGATCTACAAATCATACACAAAAGAGAGGGAAAAATGTTGTTTTGCTAGTAGAAAGGGGTTTGCCTTGGTCAAACCCTGTTTTGGTAATCAAACCTTGAAATGAAATGGAATAGGAAAGGAGAATGATGAATGAACAAAATGTAATGTTGCAACTCACCAAACCCTAATAATGAAGTGCTACAAACATGTATGAGATGGCTCCAATGGATGTAGATCTTGACTCTTTCTCGAATGTGGAAGATCTTGACTTGAATGCTACCTTGACTTGTGAAACCCTACATCACAAATGTTAGCTAAAAAATAAACATGATGCATGATGACTTTGACATGATGCTTGATGCTTGAACAATGCTCTAAAATACTTGATAATCAGCCCTTGAATTCTCTTGAATGCCCTTGTAAACACTTGAATGCTCTTGTGAACTCAAATTTGCTAGGATATATGCTCTCACAAAATTTTTAGGTGAAAATGAATGAAAGGACCTTGTATTTATACTTGATTATGCCAAATTTCCAAAAATTACAACACTACAATCAGACATTAGATCTAGGAGGATAAAATCCCACCAAGAATTTGAATTTAATTTAATTTTGGGCCACATAGGACTCATACACTAGAGGTGGTGTATGAGTCCCATTAGGAATTAATTATGGGACCATTGTAAAAAATGCTTAGAAAGGTATGAAATCCAGATCGAGACTCAAAAACCTAGGTGGGACCCATACGACCAAGGTGGCATATGAGTCCTAGATCACTAAATTTGGGCCACACAACCTAAAAACACTTGAATTATGATTGGATGTTGATTTATGTTAGGATTGTCCTCAGGAAGATGCATTAATTAAGGCTTGTGGGTGCAAAATAAGGCCAAACAAGGCATAAAGAGGCCCAATTAATTAATAAAACCCTAGAAAGGTGTGAAAGTGTGTTACAAAACTTTACAACACTTTAAATAAGGTACAATTAAGTTCATTTAGTTTACAAGGACCCAAGACCTAATGTGAGTGTGTTAAACACATTACAACACTAAGTCAAGGCATCATTAAGCTCAGTTTTAACAAGGACCTAAACAAGTGTGAAAATGTCATAGACGACATTTTTTGATACTACAATAATTATTAGTAGTCTCATCTCTCATGAAACTCTTCTCTCTTAATAGTTTGGTTGCTTTTTGTAATGGGTCCATGCCCATGTTTTTCAATGTCAAGAACACTAGACAAATGATTGAATATATTAATTAAGTAAAAAATATTCATTTAATTTAAATAAAAACAGATCTCCTTGACACTCTGAGTGTGATGATGAAAATTTAGGAATAAATTTTAGGATTCTATAATTTTGAATAAGTTATTAGAAAAAATATTTTGATAGCATCATAATGGGACTACAAACTAGAGGTTGGGGGAAGAATTCTTGTAACATAATAGTAAAATATCCCATAAAGGGATGTAGATTTAGAGTTAGGATCTTATAAATATTTATATATAATATGGTCTTTTGTAGATGAAAAAGAGATACCGTTGGAAGAAGGTATTCACAATATAGAGTATAATATAAAAGGAGAAATGACTAGAATCAAGTCTAAAATAAAAGGGCAATGATATATCTCCAAGAATCAATTCATAAAATATTATTCTCACAACCTAATGGATAACCCCATAACCCACTCAATTAAGGTGGATCATTTGAAGAAGTGGATCATGATATATAACACTAATTTTGGATCTTAGAGCTTATTATAAATATGGATATGTAAGAAGGACGAGGAGGAGAAGTAGAAAAAGAAGAATTCGAAGGTTTCTACACCACTAGATATACAAGCAATTATAGGTGTGCACATTGTAATTTATTAAAATATGCCAAATAGATTTCCTCCTAAAATAGATCATGATCATGCCATTCAACTATTACTAGGACCTACCATGCACCATCCATCAAACTTTCCTTGAGGACCTATACCTAGGCATTAGAGCAATAGAAGAACACATGTAGTTCGAACAAGAGGCACTCTCTAGTCTTAAGGAGAACAAGGAAAAAACACATATATTAGGATAACAGAGCATGTTGACCAACACATAATTTCAATACATAAAGAGTTAAAAAATATTGATGGTAAAGGAAAATCATTTTTGAACCTAGGGGAATCCTTTAGACACACACTAGGAGGTTACACACAATAAAAATTATAGAGTATTTGATCAAGTGGAAGAATTTTACCATTAAATATGTGACATGGGAAGATGAAGTTATCCTTCAACAACATCCAAAGGTCATCGATATTGGGAATAATGTTGTTTTAAAGGGAAGGGGCATGCTACACCCTTAACCTATAGTGTGTGTGAGGATATACAATTGGATTATGGCTAGCATAACCCTTAATTAAGTTGTATGATATATAGGTGGTTAGATTAGCATCGGTGACATCGAAGACACAAGTATGGTATATACAACATGTATAGAGATTAGCTAATTATCATTATGTTGTGAATTGTATTCTCATCAAAGACTATATTGAATGTAGCCCTTTTGAGGTGGTCTACTTTTGGAGGTTGTCCCCTCAAAGTGGATTATTATTATAAAGTATTTGTAACATATTTCTTATTATACTTTTCTCTTGTGCAAGTTATTTTATTACACAAATAGAGGAAAAATCAAAGCATTAGAGAATAGATTCTTGACATTTGATGAAATATTAAAAACAAATTAAAGCTAAGCACCCACACATTTATTTTGTTTTCCATTTTTTTTGTATTTACTTACCCTTTATGGTAACATTTGACCCCGACTTTATTATCTAAGCTAATTATTACTTCAATGATTGCATTTATTTATTTAATTTAAAATAATTAATTAGAATATGATAAAACCCTTACAAATATAATACTTTGGTAATTATATTATTAATATTTATCATAATACTTATTAATATAATATATTTATTGATATTATAGCATAATTACTAATATATAATTATTAATTATTAATTAGTCATTGAGAATAGTGGATTAGCTACTTCCAAATGTTGAAAATTAGGACACAACTTTATAGTGAAAAATATGTAGATAATTTTATGCATCAAAATTAACAATAGTAATAAATAGAGTTGAAAATAGATTGCAATAAAGATGCAAACCATAACTTGAGAATTACGTGGATAAACCTTTTTGGAAAAAAACTCCACACCCAAAGAGATCCAAGACTTGTATTAATCCTTCAAATGAGTTACATCAATACAACTTCTCCCTTTGAACCACTACAACACTTCATTGCTTCAACAACTTGCAACTTAACTTTTTTTCCCTTCAATTCAAGAACTAAATATATAGGCATGAGAGAAAATACAAATCAAGAATGGTTTGTAAAACCATTTAAGCATAAATCACAAAGAAAAAAATCTTCCTCTTTCAACTTGTGATTTTATCCACTTTTTAGTAATGTGCACATGTAACTAAAAAATCTACTTTATTTTTATCTTCTTTAGCAACTTTCATGACAACTAAAAGATAATTACAAATTGTCAATTAATAATTAAAAAACAAAGAAAGGTTGAGACATTTTTTCAATACCAAACATATTAGTTTATATTTACAATGGTTCATTCCTCTATCACTTTACTGCTCACATGTAATATCATGTGACTAGTGAGCACACATGTTACATAAACCAAACTTACTATATTTACCTTGCATCCCATTCCCATGATATTATGACTCTCTTGTCCTTTTCAAGAATTTAGAAACATGTAATCACCATCACCTTCCCATCATCAATTGTACTCAACCAATTGAATTACACCCCTTTAGAATAATATTAATTTAAAAAAAATAAAAATAAAAAAAATTATGACTAATAGGTAATGGAGAAGAAATAAATGAGCAGAGATAATTCCAAGATATTAACGTGCATATATATGCATACGTGCGTGGATGCTGGATAGCCAAGGGGAAGATATTTCCGTAAGATATTTTGACAATCAAGGAACCCATTTTAGGCACCGGATCTAATCTTCCTCTAACCCTGAAGTTTAGATGAAGATATTTAAGAATGACAGGGGTTTTTTTGGGTACAATCTTGGGTTTTCTTGCAAATATTACCTATTCCACTTGTGGATGTTTTATGGGCCTTCGGCTACTTCAGATTGCTTGTTTTACTTTTGCGTTTTCATTGACTGAAAATAGTACCTGTTTTACACGGGAATTGGTGAGATATTATTGAGCTTTTGAGATTTTTGTACATTAAATATCTGAAACTCTGCTGAAAAAGATAAAGGAAGGATTTTATACTGTACAACTGTGTACAAAACTTGATAAGTTTTAAGTGTTATAAATGGTTAAATATATGGATCGTGAGAAAGAGATCATGTCTGAGAGTGAAAATAATATCTGATTTACACGGGAATTGGTAAGATATTATTGAGCTTTTGAGATTTTTGTGCATTAAATATCTAAGACTCTGCTGAAAAGGAGCCAAAATAAAGATAAAGGAAGGACTCGATAGTGTAGAACTGTCTACAGAACTTGAGAAGTTTTGGGTGTTACAAACTGTTAGTAAAGAGATCATGTCTGAGAGTGAAGAGTGTTTATTTGAGCATTCAAGCTGTGACTCGATCAGATCCTTGATATGCGTAGGGAATGCCCAAACCATGACACGGAATAATGAGCAACCAGAGATTCATTTGCAACATGCCAACCTGGTAAGATGAAAGACTAGAGTTTTTATTGTATAGGTTTCTGCATCTTGTCTATATTTTTATAGAGTTGAAGCAATTCCTGCTACAACACTAAGTTCGCCTATGAGTTTTATATAGTTGTAATTCTTTTGCTTCGTCTCATAGATTAGTGTTCAGTTAATTTAAATTAACAGTTAGGTATGTTTTTACAGTTGTTGGAGGATCCCACATCATCGGAAACATCGTGGACCAATGAAAAGCATAGCTTGTATCTTAATTCCATGGAGGAAGCCTTTGTCTCAAGTCTTTTTCAGCAAGACGATTATACATATCGCTGTAAAAGATGGCAAACTGATAGAGAAGAAATAGCCTCTGCAGTTAGCCTGGATTTGAACGAGGTATGCATTTTAAGCATTATTATTTGGCCTATGCTTCCACTATTTTTTCTTTCTTCTTTGATTGAATAAGAGAATTGGGATGATTTTGGATGTGAACATAAGATAGTGCTAAAAGAGATTGGTGGTGGGTACATAGGAAGTTGAATCTGGGTTTTCCACTTGTCAAGTACTGTTTGGATTTCCTGAGGAGAAACAAAGTGAAAGTGAACCAGAAAAGCCTGCCATCTATCGTAATGGTTAGTTCTTTCCCCTTGAACAGATTGTTATGTTGAGAGATTGGTGGATCTCAGTTAATTTTTTTCATGGGTATTACCAATTTTTTGATTTATTTGTTGTAGATCAATGCCTATCATGCTGACATGAATGCTCGACAGGGAGAAGAAACAAGAGGAAATTACAACATGGTGTCGCAGATCCAGACAGGGAAATAACAGATGTATTCGAAGAGGTGCAGTCTAAGCATAATGATGAAAACTTCAGCGCAAGCAACTTCTATGCAGTGCAAGATCGGTTTGCACATAATAGAATTGTTTCAGAAACTTCAGTAACAACCAGAAGGATCAGGTATGATTTAGATCAAAATTATTTTATATTTATTCAGACTGTTGAAAATATTCATACAAATTCTAACTGAGCAAACTGCGTTTTCAGGTCATTCCATCCATCGACGAGACATCTCCGAGGGAAGATGGCAAGCCACGATGACACTGTTTAGTCTGCGGATTGGAAGGCCGACAAAATATGTCTAATTTTATGTCCTACATTGTAATTGACAAGTTGGGGAATTTTATAATCAGTCAACTAATTGGATGGGATGCCTACCTAATTGATTTGATATTTTTGGAATACTGTTGCTGTTTAATGCTTGAATTTGAGTAGGAAAAGAGAATTTAAGTATTATTAGCATTTAGTATCTAATGGAGGTTTAAGGATTACGTCAATAGAAAATTATATGTATGTTAATATGTTAGAGTATGTGTTTGTGTATGGTTGTGCTGCAAATTCTAATTGCATGTTGTTGGATTAAATAATTAATGATAAGTGCTAAATAATGCAATAAAATAAACTTAGACAAATCTAGATTTTTTCCTCAAAGAAATTAAGTATTATCTAATTATGAAATATTTCCATACAAATTTAGAACATAAAGCAATGCAAATGGAAAAAGAAAGTTGCCATCAAATTGACAAAAAACAAAAATGGAATGTTCCCATCCAGTTGTCAAATCAATATTTATCTGGCTTTTATGTGATGAGTGAGATTTTGGAGGCTTTTCCCTGATATTTTGGAGGCTTTTACCATTAAACGATAGGTGAAATTTGTTTTTCGACGCCTCAATAGTGGTTTGCAAGCATGCGACTCATTTTAGGCTCAAATCTCACACTAGCTTATCATAGATATCTTAAATACATTTATTTAAAAATATTTGAGAGGAGTTATTTTATTTTATTTATTATATATGGAGACAAATTTTATTTATTATTTATTTTATAGATATAATATTTATTATTAAATATTATGTTTATCAAATTTAAGGTAAAAAATAGAGTTGTTGTTAAGACACTAGTGTCATTACAATCCATTCATTTTTGCTATTGTAAAATTCCTCTTAACATTAATAAAATAATTCATTTACATTTTCAAGTTGTAGCCATCCTATCCAAACATATTTTGATCCATGCATTCGATTTCTAAAGAGTATTGCATATTAGCACATGTACTTGTATGAGGTGCAAGTAATGTGGATAAGAAATTGAATGTAATATATGTAATTTTATTCTTTTTTATAGTTATATTATTTCTCTTAAAAATATTAAATTTCTTATTAATGTTTTAATATTACTTAATTAATGATATAACAATATGGCTCTAGGAAAATTCACTACCAACAATTCATCGACGGATAATTCACTGCCAACAATTCACCATGGGAAAATTCACTGCCATGACAAATTCACTGCCACTGATAAAAAAATATTAATGCGGTTAATTTTTCGCTGTAGTGAATTGCTGACAGTGAATTTTACTTGGTGGTGAATTTGTCATGGCGGTGAATTTTCCCATGGTGAATTGTTGGTGGTGAATTTTCCGTCAGTGAATTGTTGGTCGTGAATTTGTCTTATGCCTAACAATATATATGTACATGCTTTGAGTATAATTTTTAAATTTGATTTGTACAAATAATCATTGTAGAATGAATTTGCACACATATGTATGTTCTGTTAGAAGTAAAAATAATGCCTCAACTTCTTATACTTGTTATATGTAAGGGCATAGTAATATTTATGATATGTTAAAATACAAATCTACATCATTTATTTATAAATTTTGGGGAATATCCTCATTTTATTTTGAATCATTGTGTAGATACTTTAGGAATACTACATAATTAGTTATTTGTTTGAACCTAGTCACAAATCCCATGTGATAGGTTTGTTAGTTTTAGAATACATATAAAATTAGTTTTTAGGAGGTTTATGATAAAGGAAAAAGTGAGTTTTACAGGGACCCGAAACCACAGAGTTTACAAAAAAAGAAAGATAAAACATTAGAGAACCCATCAAAAAGAAGGTTGTAGCAAAGAAAATAGTCAAGACAGCAGCCACGAGCCAAAAGCCAAAAACAAGCTAGCAAGAAGCCACCACCAAACCTAGCCAAAGCTAACCTAAATACTTCAAAGTTTCAACAACCTCTGCTTCAAGGTTGCACATCTCCTGAGTAACCTTCTTTAGGTCCTAGATCTCCTAAGGTGAAGAACCCACTTTTCCTTTTAGGTTGGCTCTAGTCCTTTTCAAGGGGCCAAAATCCTCCTTCTTACCTTTATCCTTATCAGCTTCCAAGTCCACGAATAGTGATCCTTGCTGAATATTATCCCTCTTCTCCACCATGGTACTCAAGATAGAAACGTTTTGTTTAACAACTCTGTGACTGTGTTCCATAACAATTTTCATAGTATCCCTGATTTTTCCAATTTCCCCTTCAAGCCGTTTGACCTTGATCTCATTATCCTTCTTAATCTTGTCCATAAGGTCAACATTTCTTTGAAGACGTTTCACCAAGGCCCTCTTCTCATCCGTAGTCCACAAAACACCAGTAAAATTTTGTGAAATTCCTTTTGCTTCCAGATCATCCATCTTGCCAATGAGAGCCCTATTTTTTAAATTGAGATCCTTGATCTCGTGAAAAACCCATTTTATGATCCTGAAGTAGTCAATTGCCCCATTTCTGGCTATACCCATGATATCATTAGGAAATTCTTGATCTGACTTAAAATAGTGGTCATTAGGATTGAGGTCTTTGGGGAATCTAGGTATGTTATCTCTATTAGTGGTAGGGTAGGAGGAATAAGAGTCCTTAGTAGCAATATGATCTTTAGAATTATCTTCCAGAGAATCCTCTAAATAAGAAACCAGCTTATTCACAAGGGGGTCCTTATTACTTTTAGTCTCCTGAGTCGTGCCCTTAGGGGTTTTCATAGTGCACCCTTTTTTGTTCAAGGGTTTCTTCTTAGGGGTTTTCTTATTTTTCTTACTAGAGGAGGGAGTGTCTTCCTCATCCCACTCAGTATCAAAATCTTCTTTAACTTTAGACAAGGTAGTCTCAGTATCCTCACCATCTGAGGTCGAGGCAAATAATAGGTTAGACAAGGCCGACTTGTTTTTAAAATGGTCGTGAATAAGCCTAATGAGACCAGTATGCAGGACTAGATTCTTCCTAGGACTCTTCCTATGTTCCTCTATGTTATTATTCAAGGAACAAAGCAGATGGTGGGGGAAGGAAACCCTTACCTTATGCCAGAAATGATTGAGTAGGGAAAAGTGGTACCCATAAACTCTAGTAAATCTGCCATCCAGGGTGATGTATTCCATGAGAATTCTAAGCACCTCCCTCCACACCTTCTTAACCATCCCAACTTCAAAATAATTGGAAGAAACTTTAACCAGAGCCTTCCTCTCCTTGTAAATTTTGGGAAAAGTAAGAACATCATCTGAAAACTTCCTGTCACGATAAAAATTCACTCCCCTATGAGCTCTTCATCCACCGTAACCCTCCTTCCTGAAAGAATGATTTCCATTTTCCTCCAATGTTTAGAAAAACACCCAGTGACTTCAAGGTTAGGGTCGTGGAGCTTATCAATGAAGGGTTGCAACCCTCCCTTCTGAATATTCCTCCAAACCTTCAAATTCTTCTTGTGCCTCTCACCACTCATAGGCTCCACCCTTTTTCTACTTCCTCCCATTGTTACAATAATCTTGCTTCTAATGTTAGTAGGTAAAATGAGTCAAACAAAGATGCGGCAGCATAACCAAAGCACCCACAAAATGTGTCAACCCTTATGGCCCGTGGGATTAATTACGGTGCCACCATCTTGTCTAATAATGTCACAGTACCTGTCCTTATTCTTCATAATCATCAATAAACATGGAAGCTTTCCTATGTATGATATCATATTTTATTAAGGCTCTTACATTAGCTCCCAGTTCACTATAGTCCTGCCACATATGATGCCCATTTTATTTAACCCCCTCGTTCGTAAAAAAAATTGCAATGCTATTAGCCTCCCTATAGACATGGGATATTTTGACATTATCAAAGTTGGATAAAATAGCTTTAGCTTCATCTATCCAACATTTTATGGTCCATGAGGGTGGGGACTTACCTAGGATACAATCAATAATATTTTTCGAGTCACCCTCGATCCTTATAGACATTTTAGGAGGTTATTTTTTTTTTATCTTGTAATTATCTATGTTAAGGGAATTGTTATAGGATTCTCCCTATAATATAGTCCATATAAACCTCCTATAAATAAGTAATACATATTGAAAAAAATATGGAATATAAGTAAGTATTATTTTGTATAATTTTTTCTATATGGTTGGCCCAAATCTCTAATATGGTATCAGAGCAACATTCATTATGGGGTCATTCTAATACCATTTTATAAGTTTGGATCCACCTATGTATATTTCATTGGGTCAATTGCAAGGTAAAGATGCTTTAGTCTCCCTATTGATGATATAAATTTGGAGGAAATTCATGGTAGAGGACAATTATTGAATGTGTATGCAGATGAAAGGGATTCACTAGACAAGAGCATGCATGCTCTTTATATCACACTTGAATATGAGTTGATCATTTGTTGCAACATTGACCAATATTGGTGTGGTAGTTTCATTAGCTTTTGAGGACACTTGCTATTGATTCTTGTAAATAAATAAAGTGGTTATACTTTTATGATCTCATTTGAAGATCCATCCTTAAGGATTTGTTGAGTGTTTGGAGCTTTTCTAGTCATGGGATATGATGGATAGAGTGCCTATTTTTTTTCCATAATTTGCATCGATTATATATAATAGATTGTAACATTTTGAAAAGAAACATGACATTAGCAAGGATTTTGGCATGTGAGTAAAGATCTATAGCCTATTCAAAGTCCTCATCCTCAAAGGCCTTGTTATCCATTTTCACCAAATCTTTGGCCATTTTTCATCACTTTCACATGTTTGACCAATTTATTTCTTAGAACTACAAAAATAAACTGGTAGGTATGGTGTCACGCACGTGAAAGATTCATGGTAGAAATGAAAAGAGAAACATTCTTATTTAGACTTTGTAATGCTATCACACATTTCTCTACATTGACCAACATACACAATTTATTATATAGGTTGGGGACAAGTTTGTTGCATTACGGTTCAAAATAGTAGCTCAACATTTGATGCAAATTCTGAGATCCTTAGTCAACAACCCTCTTTTGTATATGTTCTTACCAACTTTATGTATATTGTACCATTTCTTGTGAGTTACAAAATAGTGTTCTAGGTGGCCTTTGTCAAGTTTCTCCTATTTCACCTATCTTTAACTTAGTTTTTTAGTTGTAATATTCTTGGTATTTTTATTGGGTCTGTTAGTTGAACAGTTGGTTTTATAAACTTAATTGTCTACATAATGGTACTTCAATAATTTTAATGTGCTTAAATTTTTATAGTCAAGATGCATTACCTATGGAATTTGACACCAAGTAAAACTTTTTTTTGAAATAAGGGGGGTCAAATACTATTAATAGGAAGAAGAAAAACACAATGATTAAAATTTTTGAAGGTAAAGACTTCCATACTTGGCAATTCAAGCTCCAATTAATTCTTATTGAAAATTATTTGTGGGACATTGTGAATGGTACTATGACAAGGTCAATTGATGTTGATGGAATAAAAAAATGGACTAACAACCAATTATGCAAAATCATTCAATTTCCCTCTCTCCTTAATAATTTGATAGTCCAAAATTCTTAGGGTTTTACAAAATATTAATGAACCTCTTTTTAAAATTTTTATTTTTATCCTTGGGGCATGAGTTTGACCATTGAAGGGGTTTCCTTCTTTTATCCTATATAGAAATGTCAATAAATCCACAATGCTTGGGATTTAATCTTGATGGGGTCACCCTTCTTAATTTTACCCTCCCATACATTCTCAATTTATATAAAACTATCTCCCACCACCCTATCATCTTGTAATCCCATTTTTTTCAAGTGATTCTAGATAGTCTCCATAGATAGGGATTCCTTAGTTTTTTAATATGTGGTAGAAACCTCTTCCCTAGCTCTCCAGGAGTCGTTTGAGTTGTTATTAGAATTCCTAGATGTAGAATCAAAGTAACCCACCATTCTTTTCTTCTTCACCTCCTTACTTTTTACATCCTAATGGTGAACCATTGGATTCCTGAATCTAAAAATGTTCACTAAAATTAAAATAAGCCTTTGATGAAGGGGTATCATACTTGGGACACACTTACAATCCTTGACCAAGTTATCTATGGGAGATAGTAAATAAAAAGGAAAGGAGGCTTGTTTTATGCCTAATATGATTCAATAGGAGAAAGTGATATGGATACACCAAATTATATCTACCTTAAGGAGTTACATACCTCATGATACAAAGGGAAACCTTATCCCATGAGAGCTTCAACAAACTAATGACTTTTCCTAAGTTTTTTTTTTCAATTCTTCACCATGCGTAAGGAAAATCGATATGGCATCAACTCTAATGCACCCATATTTTAAAAAATTATCCCTCCATAAAGAGATCCATAACCTGAGCCAAAAAATTCTTAATAACCCCAAAATTTAACCCATACACATTCAGATGCCTATTGTTCCACTCTTTTCAAGCTCAGTATTCAGTTGGGTGTCATACCCATTTAGTCTCTCCAAATAGGGGATTAAACCCATATTCATCAAAATCCTCCAAAATTCTCTAGTTTTACTTTATAGTGTTACAAATAAGAGGGTCAACATGATTCACATCACCTCCCATTATTTAAAATCTATTGTCAAATTTTCCCTGAACCCATAGGAACCCACCAATGTCTTTGCTCCCATAGAATCACACCAATTTCTCTTTTACTAAAACTCACTGAAGTGAAGCATGAATAAAATCTATTAGAGAGATAAAAATACATCAATTCATGGAAACCGAGATGGTCTTCCTTTATGTGATTAGTCAATTCTAAATCCTCATCATTATTAAGTGTGGTGAATTCTAAGGGGAATGTGTCATACCTTGACTAGTTAGTGGTACCATACTAGGAGACCCCCAATTTGTAAAAAAAATGCTATTCTAATGGATTCTCTAAAAATATGGACAATTTTAATATTTATTATGTTTTAATTAATATAAATTAAGTCCTTTTTTAGAGTTTTGATCATCTAACTAGGTTGGTATTTCTCTTTCAATAATTTTATTATGTTCATCAAATCCCCTGCAACAATTAATTATTGAACACCAATTTTGGGCCATTTTTTGATGTATGGTAAATCTTAATAGCTTCAATGAAGTGGTTTTTCTAAGTCCTCAAATTAATTGAAAATATTACAATCAAATTAAATTTATATGTTATTAAGTAAATATGCCTATTTATAAGATCTAACACATTACTTATAACATATTAAAGACATTGGTTTTCTAATATTCAATACTTGTAATAACAAAATTACATGTAAATTTATTATTGTTTAAAATAGTTCTCACAACTAATTATTTAATCCTTTTAAATTTAATTTCTCAGTATTAAATATTGTCAAATGGCTAGCTCTATTGATCAAATAACATAAAATTAGAAGAAATTAGGATCTTAAATCATCAAATCAAAGATCCTACAAGATAATGATCAATCAAAGGTCATACTCAATGAAATTAGATTTAACAACACCAAAAGACTCAATTAAGAGAATTAAACATAAAATTCAAAGAAATTAAACCTAATTAATTATGTAAACTTCTCAATCTCATTGTGGATTGATTCATACATGTGAGATGGATGTGAATTGTTGATTTTCATGCATTATCCATTATTGCAAAATATTTATTTGAAGATGCTTGTTGAGGGTTGGTTCATAAGAGATGCTCTAGAATGCTCAAGAAATGAGTATGAAATCCTAAAGAGTAACTTTTCTATATTGATTATGAATGAAATTATATGAAAAAGACTTGGTATTTATAGATTCTTGAGATTCTAATCAATGGTGGGGATTGAATTGGAGGATCAATTGATGAAATTAAATTGAGGATGTGAGTGTGGATCAAGGACGAATCAAATGGTTGATAATCCATGAAGCATGGATCAAGGATTAGATCAAGGGTCAATAATCCATGATAGACTCAACAATATCCCTTAATTTTGGGAATTATGTTGTAGATATTTTAAGTTTGAGGGAAGAATTCAAATTTGAAAAGGGAATATTCCATGTGGAATATTCTTTATGCAAGTTGGAGGGTTGGAATAAAATTAGCTAATTAAACAATTCATGAAAATTATTTAATTGTGCAAGTTGAGGAATTAGAAACTTTAATTAAACAATTAAGAATTATTTAATCAAAGAAGGAGAATGGCATTTAATTAAAAAAAATTGACATTATTTAATCAAAAGGAGAGAAAATGAAAAATTATTCGATTAATAGGAGAATAATGGGAATTTAACTAAATAATTGAACATTATTTAATTAAATGGATGAATTAGGTTGAATATGTGAGACATGGTGGTAATAAGCGAAATCAAAGTGTATGATATACCCAGGAAATTTTCAGGTGTCTACAACTATATACATTTATTATTCTTAATCAATCTTAATTGATTTATGTTAGGATCATGACTATTGTAGCAAAAATTTCTTGGAAATAATTATGGTTGATGAAAGGAATGATTCAAAGTGGAATCTGTTTAATATTTATGCTCCCAACAAAAGGGTTGCAAGGATTTAACTTTGGGATTCTTTGATTGGTATTCTAGCTTATAATCAAAAGGTGAAGTAGATGCTTGCTGGAAATTTTCATACTCCCATTTATCCCTCAGAAAAATTGGGGGGAGTGGAGGACTTCTTGGATAGCATGTTGAATTTTTCTAAATTAATTCCAAACCTTCGTTTATTGGATGTTGATTTATTTGGTCCTAAGTTTACCTAGTCTAATAGACACCATGGAAAAAATCATATACAAGATAAATTAGATAGAGTGTTGATCTCTGGAGATTGGGATATACTTGCAAAGCTTCATTTGTCTACCCTTCCAAGATCCGCTTCAAATCATAGTTCTCTTGTTTTGAAATGGGAGGATCAAATAACTAAAGGCCCCTATCCTTTTAGATATGAGATTATGTGGAGTTTACATCCTTATTTTAAAGACCTTATTCGGTAGTGCTGGAATCTTCCTTGCCAAGGTATGCCTATGTTTCAATTGGCTCAAAAACTTAAAAGAATTAATTTTCAAGTTCAAGGATGGAATAATATTTCTTTTGGAAACAAGTTTCATAAAAAAAAAAAAAATCTATCTAACCTCAAAGATATTCAAGCTAGAATGGAATCTGGGTTTGTTGATGATGACACTTCAAGAAAATAAAAGGGAGCTAAGGGAAGAGTGGTTCCATACTATTAAGAAGGAGGAAATATCTAGAAATAGAAATCCCAGGTGCAATGGCTACAAGAAGGAGATATGAATATACCAATTTCTTTCATCAATTGACTTTAAAACACAAAAAAGGAATAACATTAGTTTCCTAGTCAATGAGAATGGTGACACTCTAACTAGTGAAGAAGACCTTACTATTGAGGCCATTTCCTTCTTTAAAAATGTCGGTGGAGTTCAAAATCCTTCATCTTTAGAACTTTATTCTCTTCTTTATGATATTCCTAAAGTGTTTTTTGTGAGTGATTTAAAGGAGTTGGGGAAAGCAGTGACACTTGATGAGGTTAAGTCTTCTATTTTTTCCTTTAGAGATTTTAAAGCACCAAACCCATATGGATTTCCTCTAGCTTTTTTTTAGGACTTCTGAGATATCCTTTCAACTAATCTTCTTAATGCTGCTAGAGATTTTTTTAGGTTGAGCAAACCTTCTCCAAATTAATTCTACATTTTTTGTCCTAATCCCCCAAAAAGTGGATACTACTAAACTATGCAAGAGTATCACCCTATTAGCCTATGTAACACAATGCATAAAATATTCTCTAAAATCATTGTTAACGGGCTGAAGTTGGTGCTTAACAAGATGGTTTCGGTGAGCTAGAAAGGATTTTTCAAAGGAAGATAGATCTTGGATGCTTCCATTGTTTCCCATGAGTATATTCACTTTATGGAATATTGCAAGAAACCAGGTATGAATTTTAAATTATATATTTTGAAGACTTATGATAGAGAGTCATGGAGTTTTATTTTTTCTATTCTCAAAATGTCTGGAATTTCTAGTTTTTTAAAATTAATCAAAGAATGTGTTACCACTCCAAGTTTCTCTATTTTACTTAATGGTGTCCCCAACTTGTTATTTTCTCTCATGGGAAGGGTTTAAGGAAAGGTGAACCCCTTTCCCCTTATTTATTCATAATATTTGCAAAGGTTATGGGTTGTAATCTTTAGAGAGGCCTTGATAGAGGTTTTCCTAAAGGAATAAGAGATACTTCCTCTCTCCCTCCTATTCCCACCAGTAGTTTGTGGATGATACAATTCCTTTTGGTCTTTCCTCTATTGTTGAAGCAAAAAAATGGAAGTCTATTTTGCAAGATTATGTGAAAGCACCAATTCAGTATATCAATTACTCTAAAAGTAAGCTATATTTATTTAACACTAATTAGCAATCGAAGGAAAAGGTTATAAGAATTATTGAATGCTAGGAAGTTTCTCTTCTGGATGCTTACCTTGGACTCCCATTAAGTACTAAAAAACCCCCCAAATTGTTACTTAAATGGTATAATTGAAAGGTTCCAAAAAAAGCTTGTTGGCTAGAAAGGTAAATTGTTGAGTCAAGATAGAAAAGTTTAGCTTCTAAAGTCCTCCCTTCAAAATATTCCTATGTACTTTCTCTCCCTTTTTAAAATTTCAACCTTTATCATTAATAAAATTGAGAAAATCTTAAGGTCTTTTCTTTGGATAGGTAAAGAAGAAAGCACGAGAATATCCTTGGTGAGTCAGGACACAGTCTGCTCCCTTAAGAAAGTTGGAGGCTTGGGAATTAGAAGGTTAAATATGTTTAATAAAGCTCTCCTTTCAAAAATTGGTTGGTTCTTTATTCAAGGGAACAAAGGTTAGGTTAATATTTTGAAAGCCAAATATATGGGTTTGAATGAAGATCCTAGATATTTTCTTTCTTCCTAGGATTGGCCAAAAGGATCAACCATATAGAATAACATATTGAAAACAAAGAGTACTTTAAAGAAAGGTACTAGAAGGAGGGCAGGGAATGGCAAAAAAGTTCATTTTTGGGATGATGTGTAGGGAAATGGTTAGATGCTTTCCTCAGTTGTTCAATTGAATCAAATTAAACAAGACCTCATAAGGATAAATGGGATCTTCTTATATGACTATGTTGATTGGGAAGGAGGGTCACCAAAGTGGAAATTTTTTAAGAATTGGATGTTTGATTTGAGGTCTATGAGGGGGTGTTCTCAGCTTGAGTGTTCTGAGGCATTCTCTATCTTAGAATCTCTTATTGGTGACTTTCTTCTATGTTTTCAAGTAGGTGAAGATGCTTGGGTTCAGAGTGAGAACCCTTCTAGTGATTTCTCAGTTAAAGAAACCTATACCAAATTGGAACAACCATCCCTCACTCCAAAAAAAATTAACTTGAACAAATTATAGAATGCAAAATTAATTTAAAAAATCAACTATTTCTGGTGGGCTATATGGGTTATTTTTTCTTCACACGACTACTTGGACTATTGTGATAGTTGAAGGAGTTCCCTCGAATTTTACATGTTGTGAGTGGGAAACTCATACTAAATTTGATTAGTATTATGAAGCATCATGAAATTATAGATCAATTGCATCATAATCACTATGCTTGTATTTTCCTTCCATGGAATCTAAACCTGATGCATCATACTAATCATCCCCTTCTTCATGATGCTTAAAAAAATATTCCACATAAGGAATATCTTCCTCTTTTCTGATTAAGAGAGCATTTGGATTCACAGGAGTGACAAGTCTAATCACCTACTATTACAACTTTGCAAGAAGTTTCTCATGTTTTGTTTAAGGTGATATAAAACCTTTTTATGTTCATCTTCTTCTCCATATTACCTATTAGGAGGAAATAGATATAGGCCAATATCATGTACTTCTACATCCAAATAATTATTGTCACAATTTTTCACATTAGAAGATCTATCCCCATTTATCCTAGTAAAAGAGTAACATTTATTTTTAATTGAGTTTACTGTATTCAAATATTTCTATATATTCTTGTTTCTCCTTTTTGAGGTCATATATATATTTTTTACTTGTTCCATTTTATATCCACACAATATAATTGGAGAAGCAAGACATGTATGAAAACTATGTGAATCATAAGAAAATATATGAATTATAAGATCAACCCTTACCTCTTCTAACAACAATCATATCATCCATTTGTATTGGAAGTCACCCTCACAGTTATGATCTTCTTTGTAATCATCATGGAACAACAGAAAAAGTTGTGTTTTCCTTGATTGATTTGGGAATAATTAATGAAAAAATGGACTTGATATCGCCTTGATCTTTTTTCATGAGGTGTTTCACACATCCACATTAGGTCTTGGGCCCTTTTAAAGCTAAATAAACTTAATTTTTCCCTAATTTAGTGTTGTAAAGTGTATTTATCTACACTTTCACATTAAATTTAGGAGGCTTGTAAACTAAAGTGGACCTAATTTAGTGTTGTAATATGTTTTGCACATTCAAATGGGATTTGGGGTCCTTCTAAGCTAAATAGACCCAAATTTTCCTTAATTTAGTGTTGTAAAGTGTATTTCACATTGAATTATGGGTCCTATTGCATTTATGACCTTTATATCATCATTAATAGGCCCCAATGACCTCATATTGTGCATACCAAGGCATATTTTAATCAAAAACTCAACAAGATCAACATATAAGCTCAATTTCTTGACCCCTAGACATCTTAGCTAGCAAAATAGCCCATGTGGGACCCATTCACAACTTTGGGAAAATGAATCCCTTCTAGATGGGACTCATTTTCCCAGCATGGTGAATGAGTCCCATTTGGCCTATTCTCAAGGTTTTGAGTAGGAAAAGTGGGTTTTTAATTCAAATTTCTTCCATATCATCCTTGGGGATCAAATTAATGGTCATTTGAGTTGCTTTCCTATATAAAAAAGATTTCAAATCATTATTTCATCATACATTCATGTTATCAAGTCAAGCCTTCAAGAGTTAAGCATTCCAAGCCTCATAAGGTCAGCAAGATAACTTTCATGATCATTACTAAGGCATTCAAGGGTGATATTCTTCATCAATTATTGCAAAAATTCAAGCTCCATCATAATTATCAAGAATAAAGCATGTTATTGAGCTATTTTTGTAATGTAGCATTAAAGATCCAAAATCAAGCATTGTTCTATGCCTATTGCCAAGATCAAGGTCTACATCCTTCATGGCCATTTTATGTTGAGTTGTAGATTTATAAGACATCATTCAAGGTATCATTGTTCATGTTTCATATCTTATGTTTCATGTTTCGTGTCCTTGTTTCATTGTTTCATTTAATTACCTAAAAGGGGTTTGACCAAGGAAAAGCCCTATTCCCTAACAATCAACACTCTTTCTCTCTCTCTTTATGTAATTGTATATCTAGGTGCCTTGAAGAATTGAAGATCATTGAATATTATCTTAAAAGCTTGTTGGATTTGTCTCCACAATTGAAAGGTCATAATATTCACTAAAAAGTCATCTACAACCCCAAAATTAGAGTTTCAAATCTGAAAACCTAGAGAGGCAAATTAAGTAGACTGAGAGGTGCAAATCAAAACTTTGAAGCTCCAAAAACTCCAAACTAGACTCATTCATAAAAAGTGGTGAATGAGTCTCACTATAGGTTTTTTTAAGAGATATTTGTAGATTTAGATACCCTTTTGCCTGAAACTTGTTCCTGTACAAAAATATAGAACTGGGACTAATTCATCCAAAATGGAAAATGAGTCCTAGTAGGCCAAAATTTTAGGATCAACAACATTTCTAGTCTCCATTCAAGTCTCTACAAGTTTTCAGGTTCACACATTCTGTTTTGCAAATTTCTTTTTTTGTTTACATACTTTTCTAGGTCATTTTGTAGGTCATTGCATCATATTAGGGCTTAGTGTTGCATCTTCTATTACATTATTTTTTCCAAGTTCTTACTTGGTAGTGAACCCCTCATTGGATCATATTCAATTCCTAGGATATCCCTATTGCAAGATCTCTTTCTCTTTTGAATTGAGATCTCTAGGGTTATCCTTGAGTGGAATAGCTTTGAAAGTGGGTGTGATAGCACTTGTCTCCATATCGCCCATTTTTTGAGGTTCCATTTTGGTGAACCTGCATTTTGAATACCTTCTTTGTTGATTTAGATTCCATCATTATCCTAAATCTAGATTGCATTGACTTTGCATTAGGATTTAAATTAGTTAATTGGCATCTATGGTTTCTAAATTCTACATTAGTAAAAGTGCATATAGGTTGCATTTTTGCATATCAAATCATTTAAAATCATATAAAACCTACATTTTCATTTAGTCTTTAGGTCATACAACATAAAAAGCACCAAAACCAATCAAAAAAATTTGAATTTTTTGAAAAAAATCCCTACTGGGACTCATTCGTCACCTTGGGCGAATCAATCCTAGTCTAGATTTTAAATTTCCTTTAAAAACATTAAAAACCTCATTTTTGTTCTTCCTAAGATTTTTGGTAACAAATACTATAAGTCTCAAAAGTTTTAGGAACATCTATTTTATGCATCTAGGTCAAAAACATCAATTTAGGGTAGTCATTTTTGAAATCATTTCAATAGCAAGCATCATTAGATCTAAAAAGGCTCACATTTCTAAAATTTTTCATAATATGGATAAAAGTACTTTTCACTTTTTCACATACAATGTTTACATTCATAAAGCTTTGCATAAGTATGATAAAAGTGCTTTTAATTCTTGGATACACATTGTTTGCATTCTTAAAGTTTTTCATACATTGGATAAAAAAGTTTTGCATCTTTAGATATACATTGTTTACATTATTAAAGCATTGCATGAGATGGTTATAAGTGCTTTTCATTCTAGGTTAAACAATGTTAGTTTCTTACATATCTAGGCATGCTAAGAAAAAGCTCATACCCCCTCCCTATGAGAGTGTTTTAGTTAAAGAGACTACAACCTTGGAAAATCCTAGTGATCATATTTGTTCTTCTCCTAATATCTCTCCTATTTGTGAAGAAGATATTTTGGTGTTAATAGAACCAATCAATGAGAATTTTGAGATTCCTAGTTTTTTCTCTTCTCTTACCTCTCTTAGTGGACAAGACATTGATGAGAAAGAAGAAACAACCATAGGTAATCGTGATGATCCAATAACACAACAAGAGACCATTGAAACTTCAACTAGCCTATATTCATCACCCAACATCTTCCCCTCTTGTGACAATATTTTAGAGGATGAAAGCATAAGTAAGGAAGATATGCTGGTGTTGGATGATCAAACCTTTAAGATCTATAAAAAACCCCTTTATGATAATTCTCCTACCTATCCTATTTTGGAAGAAATTAGGGAACAAAGGAATGGAATCATAAATGATCATGACAATCACATATATTATTCTCCTAGTATCTCTCATAGTTGTGAAGAAGATACTGTGATGTTAGAAAATATAGTTGATGAAAGTCATGGGAATCTTGATTTCCTCTCTTCCCATAGATAAAGCATTAGTGAACATGGAAAAACCATCATTGACAAGCAAGAAAATCCAACCATCAATCATTTCCCTACTTGTGATGAAGTCATTTTGCAAGAACCAATCCTTGAATGTCAAGAACATTCAATTTGTAGTTCTCCTAAAAACTATCCTCCTAGGGAGAATATCATGGCATAGGAAAATGAGAATAATAGTAAGGTGGACTCCTTAGGTGATGATAAAAAAGGTGATTCTAGATTCCCATTTATTAGAAATACATCAAATCAAGACCATTGATGTTATGAATGCTCAAGTGTCCATTAGATCCCCTTCGATTAATGGACCTCCTACATATCCCATGGGAGATGCTAAGAATCATCTAGTCCTTTACCTACCTTCACACAAACAACAAACTCAAAACAAACTTGAACTTATCCTTTACCCACCTAAGAGCAATGTTTCGTAGTAGCCAACTCATAATACTGTTGCTCATACATATAACACTAGAAACAATCTGCAACCAACACAAACAACTTCAACATCCCTCCCTTTGCCTAATCCCATTTTTCCTAGTGCTCCCCATTTAAGTTCACATAGTGGGAAGGAGTATGATATTTTTGAACAACTTAAGAATACTCCTACAAAGATATCCCTATGGGATTTAATTTAGAATTTACCTAATTGTCACACTATGATTCAAATAGCCTTGCAACTAGTTTTAGTTCCTTGTAGTGAAAACTTGGATGACATAACATCCATGATTCAAGGAATAAACACTGACATTTTTTTCCACCAAAGTGAACTCCCCCCTTTGGAAGTGCAAAAATAAAATGATTCTTTCATGATCATAGCTCATTACAATAGAAAAGGGATAAATAGAACCCTCATGGACAATGGTTCCTCCCTTAATTTGTGTTGTGTATCCCTTTTGGATAGGCTTGGCATAGATAAATCAAAAATTCAACCTGCCTCTTTATCTATTAGTGGATTTGATAATGTAGGAAAGAAACCGCTTGATGTGATTACTTTTCCTATTACAACTAGAAAAGCTACACTAGAAACACCTATTCATGCCATGCCTGATAATCTTTCATACAACCTTCTTTTAGGTAGACTATGGATTCATGCAATGAATGGGGTGCCTTCTTCTCTTCATCGTAAAATGAAGTATGTATACAACAAAAAAGTGTACACACTTGATGCTGATCATGAGCCTTATAGTGTCTTACAACTTGAGAAAAATAAAGAAAATCCTTTGAAAACACTAACACCAACTACACAAGTAGAAGTCGTGCAACAAAAAGACAAAGAAAAACATATTAAGAAAATCACAAAGCTATTAGAAGATGATTGGGGTTCCTTGGACTTCACGCCAACATTCATGGGAGAATACAAGATCATAAAAAAAGACTCTAAAAAGGGAAAATAAAAAGTGGTAATGTCAACACAAAACTCAAAAGAACCTTCAAAAGCATCCACCTAAACTACTTTAGAACAAAAGAAAACAAATTACACAACAACCTTTGACGAAGCTGATCACGAATATCCACTAGATCCAGAATCAATGAAAAAGCTTTATGGAAAAGGTTATGAACTTATGAAACAACTTGGGTATAGTGGAAAATGATGTCGAACTAGAGAACAAGGTATCCATAACCCTATAGAGCCTAACACGCAAGAAACAACTCATGTTATTGGTTATTGTCCTTTGATAGAAATAAACAAACCTTTAATTGATACCAACCCTATTACAAAACATCCTTCTAAGTCAACTTTAATAGTAGTGCATCCTGAACTAATAAACACTACTTGGTCTTGATTGTTATCCTTTCCAAGAAATGAAAAAAAAATAAAAAATCTTTGCTTAATATCAATGCTATCATGCAAAACACTAATGATTTGAATTCATTAGATTTTACACCCTCTTGTAAAGGAAAGAAAAAAATCTCACAATCTAAAGAGTCTTGTGTAGGTATGACATCTTATACTAAGCAAGAGATATCTTTGAAGAAAAATAAGGGAACATCCTCTACTTTTGATCAAGAAGGTTTCTTGTCGAGACTCCTCCAAGATCATTTGATATCCCTCCCTCAAAGAACACAAAGGAAATTTTACTACAAACATTCATTTTGTGCATATCATCAAGTTCATGGTCATGCTACAAATGAATATAAGACTTTAAGTAACAAAATTCAACATCTTAGGGAATTTGGTGCTCTTCCTTGTGTTGAAGCACCTAGTTCCTCTAACTAATACTTTCATCCTATTTGGCTCATCCTTGTCATGCACTAAGTGGGTGCAAGGGATTAGTTAGCCTTATCCTCGTATGTCACTTGTCGTTGTCTCTTTTCACTAGTTTTCCACCTTTCACATACAAATAAGAGCAAGCTTGGGAAGTGGATGACATGTCTTAAGTTGAATTGCATGTGACATAATTATTCATGACATAGCTTATTGGAAACATATGATTGTGGTCACCAAAAAAGTAATGTAGTGCCCCTTGGACAGTTATATGGATTGTACTAGGATATTATGACACTTAGATACTGTGATGCTTTTATGCTCTATTATGATGACACTCTCCCCACTACAACCTTGCATTTATTTGACTGAAATTTCTATTTAATGTTTGTGAGTTCCTCTGGAAGTAGTGTCACCATTGTGTTATGTTTTCATGTCCTTTGTATGTGGGAATCCCTTATAGTCTTGTTATGTCTATTGTTTTCCACCTTATTGTCATGGTGATGGTGGGATCCTTTGCTCTATCCTAGCAGAAGGGGTGGACCTTTGGGTTCCACATGGTTGGGTGGAAAGTGCATTGTTCTCCATTGGGTTCCCTCTCCTTGTTCATGTTGTGGTAACCTCTCTTGATCCAAAGACTTTTGCATTGTACTTGCTCTTGGGATTTGTTTCCCTTATATTTGTATTGTATCACAATTGAAGTAACATACATACCATGCTTGATGTACACTCCTCACATGTAAAGGAGGAGATATTACTATTTAGAATATAAGTGTAATTATGTATATTGGTGTGAACTCTGTTATGTGATGGATTATGTATCCAATGTTATTTTACATGTAAATTGAATGAATTGAATGAATTAATCTCTGTGTACTCATGTTATGGTTGTATCTAATGGATTACTTGATTATATGAAATGATTAGATGTGATTCCTAGTTGATATTAGCTTTTAATTAATGCAATATCTTATAGTTCTTGTGCATTAGATGATGGGAATCATGTAGCATAATTGTGAACCTTAAAGGAAATAGGTTGAATTGTGTTAATGTTTCATTTGCAATGGTGTTAAATGCACTCTTTCAAAAAAAAAAATTGTGTTTAGTGCTAATGTGTCATCCTCTAGGGTTCATGGTGGGGGCATTACAAGTAACTCTTCTACTTTTTATGACTCGTTTGGGCTCTCCTTGTGACTTTGGATTAAATATTTCCTTGATTTAGTGTTTCAATGTGGATAACACACTCACATTATCATGGGCCCTTATGAACTAATAAAATTTTAATGGTGCCTTGCAAAAGTGTTGTGAAGTGTTGTAACACACTTTCACACTTTTCTAGGGTTTTAGCAAGTAGCTAAGCATAATCAATATAATTCTTGCCTTATTTGGGGTGTTGTAAAGTGTTGTAACACACTTTCATATTCCTCTAGGATTATCACTAATATTTGGGATTTCTTTGTATTAATTGGCCCCATTTTGCATCCACAAGCCTTATTTATGTATATTTTTTAGAATAATCTCAAAAAAAGGCATTTAAAACATCAAAATCTCGAAAACCCACCTCAAATTCCTAAGGTGGGACTCATTTACCATTATGGGTGAATGAGTCCCCTTAGGTGGGACCCATTTTCCCAAGGTGGCGAATGAGTCCCCTTTAACTCAAAATTCAAATTTTATTTAAAATTCTACTGGTTTTTTATTCTCCAAGATCTAATGTCATCCTGCAGTGTTTTAGTTTCATGAATTATTACATAATTGAGTATAAATACAAGGTTATTTCTCTCATTTTCTCCTAACAAGCATTCAGGTATTCATACCTAGCATTCAAGTGAGCTCACAAGAGCATTTGAGCATTCAAGGAATTTCAAGAGAAAATTATCAAGCATTTGAGAGCATTCTTCAAGTGTCTTTCATCATGTCAAATTACTTGCATCATGTTGTTTTAGAGCTAACAATTGTGGTGTAGGGTTTCTTACTTCAAGTAAGCATTGCATTCAAGATCTATCAACATGAAGCTAGATTCCAAGTCTACATCCATTGGAGAAATTATTTACATGATTGTAGCATATTATTGCAAGGGTTTGGTGAGTTGCAACATTATCTTTTGTTCATTCATCATCCTCTTTCCATATTTCATTATATTTCAAGGTTTAATTACCAACAAGGGGTTTGACCAAGGAAAACCCCTATTCACTAACCCCCAAACATTTTTCCCTCCTCTTTTGTGTGATTTATAGAGCTAGGTTGCAAATTTACCAAGGAGAAAAGGTGGAGAAAGGTTTTCAAGTTATTAAAGTTTCCATTATGCCTAAGAGAAGCTTGGAGAAGGTCTATAGGTGGAACTTTACAGATTCAGACCCAAAAATTAGTCAAATAGAGTAGAGAAGACTGAGAGGCACATGATCCAATCTAGAACTTCTCAAAAAGTGGAAGTGGATTGATTTTCTAGTATTGGAAAATGATTCCCATTGTACAGGTCTGAAGAAGATTTTTGCAGATTTGGATACCCTTTTGGCAGAAACCTGTTTTGACATATTTTCCTTGAAACTGGACTGATTTTCCCTAACTGGAATATGAGTCCCAGTTAGCATTAGCAATAGATTTTTAAAGATTCCATAGCTCCATTCCATCCCTCTCTAGTTTCCAAGTACACAGTTTCATTTTTATAGTTTTCTTTTCCATTTCATTTACTTTTCTAGATCATTCAGAGTTAGTTTGCATATCACACTATGTTTTCCAACATTTTCTTTTCCAAGTTCATACTTGGTGGTGAAACCTCTTTCCTAATTTTAAATCATATCCTAGGATATCTTATTGTCAGATCTTTTCCATCATTCATTGGGTGAAGATCTCGAAGGTTTCCTTGAGTGTTGGGAGTGTGAAATTGGATCTCTCTCTTTGTACCTCCTTTGGTCAAATTGTAGAGGCATCCACATTTCCATTCACCACATTTTGGTGAATTTGACATTAAAACATCATAATTTTGATTTGGAGTGAATTTACATCCTAGATTTAGCTTGCATTAACATTGCATTGGTTAATTTTCATTCTAGGGTTTCAAAATTTGCATTAGTGAAAAGCTCATTTAGCTTGCACTATTGCATTTTCATTTCATTGAAAATTAGTGAACTTCTATATAAATGCATAAGAAAACATAAAACTCATAAAATTCAATTCAAAAATTATGATTTTTTTTTCAAAATAGCACTTGAAATCATTTACCACTTAGGGTGAGTTAGTCCCATTGCATATTTTTCATTGCATTTTCTACCATTTACACTTCATTTTCTGAGTTTTTGTTGTTGTTGTTTCTTTTCTATTTTAGTTTGAAGAGTTTCTGTTTAATTCAAATCATTGCATTTAACTTAATTTCATTTATCTTGTGCATTTCTTAAAATCAAAATTGCATTTACAGTATTGTTACATAGATTAGAATCTACAATTTGCATCATGGATATGTTCTTTAACGAGCTTTGAATGTCATTGAAATCCTTAGTGGACATGTCAAGTTGTGCATTTGGAAATGACCTTAATGACATTGAACTCACTCGTGCTCACTCAACTCCTAATCTATGTCCTCCTCATGATGTTGAAATCATTAGAGAAGATGATGATAACATGAATAAGTTCCTAAACGATTGTCTTGATAACCTTGAAGCTAATGCACCCTTTTATCCATCCATGAATCAATGAAATCCTCCTACAATACCACCTCTTGATATTTTTGGTTACTTACATCCTGCAAAAAAAGTTGAACCTAAGTTCCCTAAACAAGTGAACCTGGCTCCTCTAGACAAGCAAACACTCAGCCATTTTATGATAACAAAGTAACAAACACTTCGATCAATCTTGAAGAAACATATGGAAAATGATTCACAATATTAAGCAAACAAGGATGCGATACAACAAGTGAACATGAGATTCATCAAATCCTAGAACAAAAAAAAACTGATGAAAACACAAAGGGGTTAGCCAATTAGGATCCCTCTTATACCAGAAGGCCTCCTAGAGAATATATAAGGCTTTGAGATGATGGTATGGTGATCTTGGATTCTCCTCCTGATCTAAATATCCTTCTTCCTAAAGAAAAATTAATAGATCATAACAATAACAAGGATAAAGATAGGATCATCTTAGGACCTCCTACCCTAATCCCATCTAGAGAAGTTGGTGAATCTAGCAAGTGCAAGAGGCCTTACAAGTTAGAAAAACTAAATTCTCCTCGCCCACCACCCGAAAGTGAAAGGAAACTACAATTGCTTTCGAACAAAGAACTGATAACATTACCACCTATGAATCGATTAGTCCTATATCCTAAAGATGCAAAAGTCCCACATTGTGCATATCATTGAGTTCTCAAACATAGTATCGATGAATTTCGTGCATTTCAGTTAGTATTGAAAAACTTTCACTTTGATGGCAATGATTTCCATCGTGTGATTTCCTATCTTTCTATCATTTCATCCCTTGTCATGTCATAGTTGTAGAATATTCTATTCTCACTATTACATGACCTTTCCCATCACCTACATCAGCTCATTCTCATCTTGCACTCAGTGGTGGAAAGAAATCGTTATCCTTTTCCTAGTAATGCATTTGTTATTGTCCCTTCAGTTCGTCATTCACCTTCCATTTATACAGACTAAGATTGGGAAGCGAATGACTTGCTCATAGGTTGACTCACATTTTCCTTACTAGTATTTTGTATTTTATTTTGTGTGATTGCATGTGCATGATGTGATCCCTTGTGATGTTTTGTTTGATGTTCTCTCTCTTTGTGACATTCCTCTATGGGTATGTGTAGGATCATCATAGAAAAAATAGGCCCTTAAGTGGCAAAAAATTTAGAAAAATCAAAGTTAGGCAACTTGACATAAAAAATTGAATAAGTTATCTATATTATTTCAAAAATATGTAAGAATAGAATCTGTAGAAAATTTAATGTAGTTTCTAAACTACTAAGTTTTTTTTTAAAAAATATCTATTTGGTGAAAATTTGAAATTTCAATGCAATAGTATCAAATTTTAGGAAAAAATAAGTAGTGTCTATTTGATCACTAACCACAATAAAATGATAATATTTTTTATAATATTTTAGACATAAGCAAAGGACTCATGTCCAAATGTGATGCATATTATTTTGTAATTTTTTTCCATATAAATAATTAATTATGATTTTTTATTACAACTTTAAAAAAAATAAAAACTTGTATGTTTGACCACCTTAGCTTGGTCAAAACCATGGAATTCAATTTTCTTTTTAATCCTATAGTATGCGTAAGCATACAATGTGATGCATGTTTTGGATTCCAAAAATGTGATACTAATTTGAAAGCTATAGATGCTTTTTAATCAGCTCATCAATCGTGACTTTAGTCATGATCTATATAGAAAAATGAATAATAAATATTTATTAAATTCAGCTTAAAGTATAATTTATATTGTGAAAGTTGAGAATCTCCCTTTAAAAAACCCTTTCGCTTCATCAATTTTGGGTAAAAAAAGAGTCACAAAATACATACCCTATAAATACCCATCATCACTCACTTTTGGGTTTTAATGCGATCCTGCACATATACTCTATTGTATGTTCTATTCTTCTCTGTGTCAAGCATTTCTTTTCTTTTATATTTAACTTTTTTTTCAGGTTTTCCTTGGGGATGATAAGGAATCAAGAGACATTCATGTCTCCTTCATGGACCCAAAGGCTTTTCTTTGTCTTTTCATTTCATCTTTATCTTTTTCTTGTGTTTTCCTTTTGGGGATGACGCAAGGCATCAAGACATTCATGTCTCCTTCATGTTGATCCAAAAGATTTTCCTTTTTCTTTGGCATTTTCTTTTTTCATTTGACTTGTGTTTTCCTTTTGGGGATGAAGGAAGGCGTCGAGACATTCATGTCTCTTCCATGTTAACCCAAAAGGTTTTTATTTGTTTTTGTTCTCTTTGTGTCATTCTTCCAGTTCTATGTGTATTTAAGGGATGATGACATTTCCAAGCTCTCTAAAAAAATTGTAGCAAAGAACATACTAACCCCAAATCCATAGATCCCTTATGTGTTTAGTGTTTTCATTTTGGGGGCAACCCCCCCTTTTCTTTTTCTCTTGCATGACGTAGCTTTACTCAAAAATATATGACTTGGCATAGGGCTTTCCAAGTTTTATCTCATGTATTATTTCTTGTTTGAATTTTTCATTTGCTACTTTAAAGTAATTACTCACAACATGATGTTTAACAATTCCTTTAAAGTGGGGGCATACATTGGCATTATTCTTTTCCATTTTTCCTTTTTCATGGTTCTTAGTGCAACCTTCTTAATTCATACGATGCGTTTGTCACTTTGTGTATGACATTGGGTATGATGTCCTTTAGGAGCATGATATCTCTTAGCATATTACATTCCCTTAGTGGCCTGATGCAACACACTTCATCTCGTAAGTTGCAAATTTTCTATTCTTTGATTGGTCCTCTCTTGGAGACATTAGGCATAATGTTCCCTAAGTTAAAGACCTTGCATGAGCTAAGTAAGACCACTTTGAACATCCTTTGCTTGTTTCATTTTGCATTTATTGTGATTTCATAACTTTCCCCATAGCCATCTGCATGCGTGTGAGTTCATACTAGCCATGAGTGTATGTTTCTCACCTGGCGGACAACTAGAAGTTTTGTTGCCTCAGAGTGAGTATGTGTCTTTCTAGACAAACAACCTAGATCTGATCCACATCGAGATAGACAAATGGTCAAAGCTTGATCTAATTCTTTTACCTTATTTTTTTTTCTCTTTTTCATTTTTGGCAGTGTATGACTATCCTTGTCATTGTTCTTTATATCAATTTCCTATGTGTTCTTTTGTGCTTATGTTGGTTTTCCATGTGATCTTGATCTTGGGGGCTTGATCACCCTTCTTGATCATCGTTGTATCATCTTTCTAGCATTGGTTCATTTGAACCCCTCTCGATGCACATTGGTCTACTTTAGTGTGAGTTTGAAGCAAGTTCATCCTCTCACTAAAGTGGGTGCTAAATGTGGTCACCAAAAAAGTAACCCTTCTACTTTTTCTGACTCGTTTGGTCCCTCCTTGTGACTTTGGCTTAAATATTTCCTTGATTTAGTGTTGCAATGTGGATAACACATTCACATTAGGTCTTTGTTCCTTGTGAACTATTAAAATTTTAATGGTGCCTTGCAAGTGTTGTAACACACTTTCACACTTTTCTAGGGTTTTATCAAGTAGCTAAGCATAATCAATATAATTTTTTCCTTATTTGCGGTGTTGTAGAGAATTATAACACACTTTCACATTCCTTTAGGCTTATTGTTAATATTTAGGCTTTCTTATGCTTTAATTGGCTCCATTTTGCATCCATAGGCCTTATTTATGTATATTTTTGAGAATAATCCTGACAAAAGGCATTTAAAACATCAAAATCCCCAAAACCCACCTCAAATTCCTAAAGTGGGACTCATTCGCAATTATGGGTGAATGAGTCCACTTAGGTGGGACACATTCACCTAGGGTGGCGAATGAGTCCCCTTTAACTCAAAATTCAAATTTTATTTAAATTTCTCATGGTTTTTTATTCTCCAAGATCTAAGGTTTGCTTTTAGTGTTGTAATTTCGAGAATTATTGCATAATTGAGTATAAATACAAGGTTATTTCTCTCATTTTCTCCTAAAGAGCATTCAGGTATTCATACCTAGTATTCAAGTTAGTTCACAAGAGAATTTGAGCATTCAAGGAATTTCAAGAGAAAATTATCAATCATTTGAGAGCATTCTTCAAGTGTCTTTCATCATGTCAAAGATTACTTGCATCATTTTGTTTTAGAGCTAACAATTGTGGTGTAGGGTTTTGTGTTTCAACCAATCATTGCATTCAAGATCTATCAACATCAAG